>JAMKCH010027625.1:0-27306 GCA_023653785.1 Ophioderma brevispina
AAGTGATCTTGGAACCTAGCGATACGTATCAGGTAAGGCGATATTTAACCCGTGGCAAGAATTTCGCCTAGGACCCGAAACTTCAGCCCACAGACTTACCCATTATGGTTTGCGATTTCTACAATACACTTGGTAGAGTTGCGGTGGAATAACTGTGACCGCTGTTCTTGCTAGACCTGAAAGGACCCGAAACAGACAGAAAGGGTGTCGGCATTTCATTTTGAACATTGATTACAGGAGGTGCGTAATCGTAGACCTCGTTGGTAAAAGCCAGGCAGAAGTTTGGCAAATCCTCTTTTGTAGGTTTTTTTTTTTATTATTTCACTATATAGCTGTCAGAAGACGACCGGCCATTGAGCAAAACGGCTCAGAAAAAGTTGTGAAGCGTATTGTTACAAACATCAAACCATGTGGATTCGCATTCTCTTGGGACATACAATAGCGTATATGGGGTGTTGGCCATTCTAATTGTTTTATTGGGGAAAAATGGTCAAAAAAGGTCAAATAGTCCAAAAAGTAGGGTAAATCCATCATATTGCCTTCTTTCTCAAAATTTTCATCAGAACAGGTGGGTGCACATACCAAGGGAAACACATAAGGCCGGATTGAGTGCTATAACCATTCAATACATATTCTGGGGTCAAAATTGGCCAAAAAACAGCAAAATTGTCCCAAAAATCCATAAAATGAGATAATTGCCTTCCTTCTCAACGATATTAATGGGAACATGTACAGTTTATTCCAAAGAACTAAAAATTAATTGAATAGAGTGAATAGCCATTCCCTTGACCACTTGTCGGGTCAAAATGGCCAAACAAGTTCAAATTGTCACATACTAATAAACTAGTCAAAACGCTCTTTTCTCAAAATACCCCGTCTATATTACCAAGCCCTTTTTGTAACATGGATTACCAAGGGAGGGGGCCTTGAGAATTCGTTATAAAGCACCCGAGGTTTATGGTTTTAATAACATGGATAGCTATGGTCCTCCTCTTTCCATAATACCAAAACACGTACTAACAGACCAGTATGGCATCCAATGAGTCATAAAGTCACGAGTCGGCCAAATTGGGATTTTCCATAAAATGGGCGAAAAAATCCGATTTTGCGCTAAAAAAGTTAGGATTCGGATTTTCACGTGGTTTCGTCTAAATGATGGCAATTGACTAGTTTTACATAAATATAGAGTTTTAGAGGCATAACTTTGCATAATAATTTTAAAAATGTACCATAAAATATTCTTGGTTGGGAACACCCCCTTACCCTTCGACTTTGGACGGCATACCCCCTAACCCGGTGAAGGGCTCCTTCACATTTTTTTCGATAAAATGACCGGAAGGATGAGAAAATGAACTCTGAAGCTTTTTGCCAACGCTTTTGCATTTTAGCCCACGCGGGGAGGAGCAAAGTTCACTGGGGGGCGGGGGGGAACCCCGGTAAGACGAGGTTAAGGGGACATAATTTATTACGTTCCAAGGGACAATGATTAAGTAAATAAAGTGCTAGCCATATCAATTAACCACATTTGGGGTCAAAATGTCCCAAAAGGTAAAAAAAGTCAAAATATGGTGAAGCAGGCATAAAGGCATCGTCTCAAACTTAATAAGAACTTATGTGTTGCAAGGTAATATAATTCGGTGGACAGTGCTAGGTATTCACCCATTTTGTAGCCACAGTGGGCTAAGGCTCAAAATGAACTCAAGGATTGGGGCATTGCCGTTTAGGTTACTATGTTCATACAACATCAAAGAAACCGATGCTGATAAATGCATGGCAATGCCAGCAATTGGTCCCTTAAGAGTGTATTGTTACCATTAAATATACATCCATATAGAAAATTCATCAGTATAATTAGGTATTGGCTGTTCCAATCCTCAGCTTTGAGGTTTACCACAAATGGGTAATAAATTAGTATTGCCCTATGGTCAAATTGTTAATCAGAGTCATAATTCGCGTCACCAGAGTACATTATGACGTGACAATGAGTTGAGTTGGACTTATTATGCACTTTCTGGATTTTTGGGGGGGACAAAGAAATTAAATAATAAAAAGGTGTTATAATGTTATTATTATGCCCTCTTTTACGGTTACTCATAGTGCTATGACTACACGAATGATAAAATGACAAAGAACGCAGTTTGGCTTCATAATTGATATAGTTACAATGCGAAACTATCTCCAATTGTTCTTTTAAACGGCATAAAATAATATGCTAATCGCAGTTGAGTGTTGGTTTTAATTTTGCTACGGTTTAAAAGGCCCGCATGAGATTTTGTAAAGCAATAACCGAAATGGGAAGAAAACAGTCACTGGTTCCCCAATATACTGAATATTAAGTTATGGGTTTTTAAATGGTCAAAATCCAAAAATGTAAATTTCTCGACATGGTTTTGAGCAAATAAATAAAAGGTTATCGTTTGTATTAGGCATAAGCATTAGAATGGGACAAGGTTGATGGGTAATTTTTTGGCTGTTAATATGATCAACCAGGTCAAAATTAAACAAGAGCAGCCAACGCTTAGACCCTTGATAAATCACTGTGTATAATTTACTGAACACAAAAGCCGTAGGAGTAGCTAGATTAATTCTCGTGGGATGAATACTTAACAATTTCAATTTAAAACTAGATAGGACAAATATCAACTTGCATTTCAAGAGTCAAAGTAAACTGATTTAACCGTGTATATCGTAATTTGTGTTCATCGACTGTAGGACTAATAATTCACAGAACATCATTAGTTTGAGTGATGGTTTTTATCAATATCTATAGGTTGCTTCTAGCCCTAAGAAATATAACTACAATATTAAGATGTAGTTTAAAAAACTCTAAAAAAAAGTACTTTCGCCGATTATAAATGTTCAGGTTAATTTTGCCCAGATTAAACTTAGCATCCGAGATCTAAAAAAAAGCAAACACCCTGGCCATCTACAACTATTAATTCCATAGAAATTGTAGTAAATTCACAGGTACAATAATAATAATAATAATAATAATATCAATTGGTTCCAATTTTAGTTGATTTCGTTACATTTCGACTCCGAAATTATGACTGGCTAGCGTTCTATTTTCCAGGTGTATGTACATCGCATTTCTTTGACCTAAGTGCAACAAGAGATATTATTCAGAGATAGGACAAGTGATACATCTCATTATTTCAACCCATTGTAATTGTTTTGATCAGTTTTTGATGAATTTGGTCACCAGTTATTCCACTTTGACCAGAAAATTGTTTAAAGTTTAAATGGCCAATATCTTCCCTGAAACGGCAAAACACTTATATGACCTTGGTCATTTAAACCTCAATCTGTCAATTTTAAGCCAAATAGCCTTCTATCCACTTTATATGAACCGTTGGATGTAAGTGAGTTAACCATTTGGGACAATTTTGATATTGTGGGTAATTTTGATCTAACAATATGAATGAAAAAATGTTTGAGAATGACAAGCAACTCAGGTACTTATTGACGTTTTCCTGAGATTTTGTAACGTGCCAAATGTTTCCTTGAAAATTTTGTGAAAACGAAGGTATTGGGACTGAGGTATCCATTTTTTGGCACAATTTTGTTTTGTGGGCCAAATTTTACCCCAAAATCTATAAATCGGTATGGCTTCCATTTTATCCACTAAATATGACTCACTTTGAGGGGAATGGACATGTTCTATCGATTATTTTAAGAACTGAAGGTATTTCGACTGATTTACCATTTTTGAACAATTTTGACATGTTGGCCATTTTGAACACAAAATTAAAAAATGAAATCGCTTCATTTTATCAATTAAATTGACTCCTTTGCAGGTTAATGATAAAATGTTGTGATCGGTTGGTATGTGAAGAACACAATTGCATTTCGACTGATTCACCTATTTTTGAACAATTTTGACCTTTTGGCCCCATTTGGACCCCCAAAATTATAAATTGGAATGGATTCCATTATATTCACGAAAAGATTGACTCTTTTGAAGGTAAATGACATGTTCTGGAGAATTTTTTGAAGAAGGAAATGCATTTCGATCACTGATTTACTATTTTTGGACCATTTGATCTTTTTTGGCCATTTTAGAGACCAACATTTATAACGGGAAGGTTTCAATTAGATTCCGTTAATATAGAATCCTTGAGGTAAATTGACATGTTCTGATAGATTATTTGAAGAAGGAATGATTTTCACTGATTTACCTATTTTTGGGCCATTTTGACCTTTTTTGGCATTTTTTACCATAAAATAAAAAAAATGTAGCAGGCCAAACACCCAATACGTTGATGTAAATCCCATGGTGGTATGAATCTACTAGGTTGGACCTTGTAACAAACAACGCCGTCACAGTAGTATTTTGTCCTTGGGCCGGCCGTCTAATAATGAAGATCGGGTTAGGGTTAAGAACCCCCTCCCAACCCTAACTCTTACCTCCTAACCCGAATCTTTCATATGGGCAGCTATTAGGTGAACTCATAAACCCTTAAGAGAGAATGGCCGCGAAGTTTTTATAGTACGCTGGATCATAGTCAACTATAAAACGAGTAAAGAATGCCAGTGACTCTTTCACGCAACATTTAGTTCCACGCTTATTCCCGGACTATGGCTCCCGGCGGATTATATCTTAATCATACGGTGCGATGGGTTACAACGTGTGACGCTGGAAATGAGAGATTTTGCCAGCGTTATTTCGTCAAATACAAGATTTATTAAACTTACCAACCTTCCTGAGATAATTGTATCTGTTTGATAAATATTTTCCATGCTGAGGTCTAATATTGACATTGCTTTCAAAGTTTTGTAAAAATATGAAAACATGATTAGGCGTTAGACTCACCACACACAGGCGAACATAATTGTACATTTAGGGTTTTTTAATTAAGAAAACATCGTGCGTAAATGTTTAAAGAAGACGAAAATGTCCTCAACTGTACTGAAAAATTATAATATTAAAATCAACTTGTTTGTCTCGACGTATATGTTAGATAACAACTCAAAAACCACACGTTATGAAACATAAACGACGTGTGATAAGATTCTGGCTTGCCCGGTGAGACTATACGACCTTATCAAAACACGATTATTTCCTTAACGCTGTGTTCTATCCTTTTACATATTACCGTACCGTATGGAGCAGGAACAATCCAGGAGCGAGACAGGATTGGCTACGGATGGTAGGAGCGATCCGGTGCAGTTAGGAAATATAGTCCTTCCGAGTCATAATACACCTGCAATGGTGAATAGGACACTCGATTCAGTCGATCTTTACGCAACATTTAGTTTCACCGCTTTATTCCGTTGTTGTCTTTTTGGAGTCAGGACTATAGGCTCCAGGGGACCTTTATCTCCTGTTATACCGGGGTTTGCCCACACATATTCCATCATACAACAACTTCTGGTGTGGCCATTCGAATGACTGTAGAGTCCAGTGTTACAATACTTCCGTTGAGTTATTAAGTTTATCGGTGTAAACAAAGTTTTTAAAGTTAATATTTTTGGAAAATTTGTTTTCAAGTGACAAACACGGGATTTTCAATCTGCAAGTTAAAGGTCTCGGTTTTTCAATTGCTAAACGGGTTTTTCGACGATACATTGAGTATCATAATATCAGTAATATATTATGTCAGATTTGCAAATCATATTGACAAACAAGTTGTGTAATACCAGGGAAATCATGCAGTTGTGCTAAATACCAGTTTTTCTATCTTGTGTCAGGACAGGGGTTTAAGACACGATATGCTAGATTGGGCATTGGAGGATTTCCATGCATAAGAAAATATGATGCTCCCCCCCCTGTGTACAAGTCTTTGGATGACTTATTGGTTCAGGAGACCATGTCTTGAGAATCACTCAACCGAAATGAACAATTTTTTTTTCAGGCAAGAGTGCTCAATACCAGTCTTTATAGACATAAAATCACAGATATCACATTTAAAAAAGTGGAAAAATATCACTTCATTTTGGGTAAGTTTATTGGGTTACCCTTGCCGAACATATACACATCCATACACACATACAGTGGAGGCAAAATATGTTCCCCAAATATCTGATTTTTTTTGACAACTGTTCAAGGTAGCTCTTAAAATTGGAAAATACTGATTTATATTAATATTGAAAAAAATAAAAAATTTGAATTTTTCTTTTTGAAAAAAACAAACGAATGGTTATTTACTAATTTAAATAAAAAAAAACACCAAAAAACAAATGGCCCTCAGATTTGCCTTTGTAAAGCTTATATTGATTAGGTTATTGAAGCGCAAATGCAAGTGGAGATACCTAGTATGCTTTACCCACTTGTGGATAAAATGGTAATAAAATGCCCCAATAAGTATAACACAGGTCGGTTATTAAGTGATAATTAATGAACAATAAGTGCAATTCTGTTTTGATGTTTAGCAATTTTAAAGGTTTGGAATTAACTCCGTTTTTAACTATCCTAAGGACAAAACTAAAAAGATTATCGAAAAATAACATACCTGAAACCAGGTTTCATTTTAAATGATCACCTGTTGGCCAAAGGTCAAAGGTCAGATTTTTGGGGAAAAAAAATTTTCTTTATGATTAATACAATTTGGCTTTTTAATTATTATTATTATTCATTTTGTTCACTAGTTATCCTAGAGAAAAAGTTCTTTGCTTTATCGCTTTTCAGGATTCTGGTTTGTGAATTACAATGTTATAAAGACATGTTTACGGTACTAAATTTGTACACGTGACATGTTGGGAGCACTAGTAAAAAAGGAGGCCATAACTGAAATGAAATGCATGAATTCGGATTTGTGACATGGGGATTGAGAAGTAAATAATTGTCATATAAAAATATCATATATTTAAAGATACAAATATTTTAATATTTTTACTTTTTTTATTATTATTATTCGGCGATGTCCTTTAACATAATGTTGCACATACATTACATATATGCATTACATATACATACATTCATATACAATATACACACTGGCACAAAAAAGTATTCGGCATGTTTTTCGATCAGAGATTGTGCCAAGTCAGCCCTCTTCCACATGTATTTGAAAGTTTTACGAAAAGAACTGTCTGCCTCGATCTTGTTTTCATTTAACACCCTCGTTGGTAAAAAAGCTTGCCAAAAAAGGCTGAGATAGAGGTCCGAAAGTTGCCAAACCCCCCAAACCAAACGTTGCAGTTTTGGATTCTGTCAATGAGCCACTTTGTGGTACAACGCAATAATACGGTGGATTGATTTTAACAAGGAGGTTGCCGCACTGAAATATGAGCGAGAAAGCTATGATGGGTCCGCGTGTTCGTGTACCAGTTTACCACTGCAATGCCCATTGAAAAAATCCAAAAAACTGCAACTGTTGTTTGGGGGTGTTTGCGTCTTCTGGGTGTTCTATCTCAGCCATTCTGCACGCTTTTTTACAAGGCAGGTTTATTAAATGAAAGAGCAAGACTTAGACCATACAATGTATATTTCGAAAACTTTCAAAAGTCTGATTTGGCACAATACTGATCGAAAAACATGCCGAGATATTTTTTGTGCCAGGTGTAGTTTTGATAAGGTTTATCGTTGATAGCGAAATATCAACAGAGGGCCGCTCTACCGCATGGCATGTGGAGCGAAAAAAAGGGGCAAACAAACGCTGGATTCCCGGATGGTAACGTAAACACGTGTACTTGACTATTGGCAATGGGAACTCAAAAAAAACTTTTATAAAATTGGAGATGGGATTAAACAAAAAAATCAGCAAAAGAATCTAAAAGCTGTATTATGATTACACCTTTATCTGTAGAAGTACCGAGTAACAAATCAATGGGATGTTTGGGGATATTAGAGGACATTATTGAGGTTAGTCATGAGCGCGATCTCTGCCCTGCTGCTATGCAGCTACAGCCCCTTGGTCTGTCTGTCGTTGGTAATCATTGCATGATTTAAACTAGTTCAGCCAAATAGAAATTTGAAATGTTAACACAGAAAGTTTATATTTTTTCCGACATAAATGTTATTTGTAATTTATTTGTAATGATCCGTATGTTAGTCAACAGAGCTACGAATGGAGACATGATCGATCCACCGCCATTCGCAAATAATAATCCGTGTGCAAACTTCGCGGGCCGGGCGGCGACTCCGTCGGCTCCACATGTAAATGGCTAAATGCATTCGTAATGTACACTCTTTGAAACTTGATCGACAGAAGAAACTGTAAAGAATTGTAAACTTGATGTAGGCCCTCAAACCCAAAAAAATAGCATTATTGTGATTATGTGTTGAATCGAATTACAGTTATGAAAATGCAGGTAGATTGATATAAGTCTAACAGAGTTTTCCATGTGCGATGTGTGGGCCGTCGGTGATTCAAGCGGCAATCGGGACAAGTTTGCCTCTCGTGTCCGGTTGTATCTCAGATGCGTCGTTCCACGAAAGGTATCTGTTCTACTAATTTCTAAAGAAACTCAAATATCAAATTTAAAATAGTCGAGCTGTCATTATACGGATATGAATGCAATTTGTGAGTGTGTAAATGTTAAACTGGGAGAATTTGGGTTTCAGGTATGACTCCATGGCGACTGCACGTAATCTTTCTCTAGCAGTGACGAAGTGTTGCATTTTCTGGTATTTGGAGGGGGGATTCCTTGTCGTTACCTTTATAAAAACAACGATTATGTACATACCATCAAGGGACAACAACCTGCGGATATTATCACATTAACTTGGATATAATGAAAACAATCCCAATAGCTTTGGTTCTACCGTTTTGCTGTTTTCATCATTGATAGTGCACGGAAACAAATGTTGATCATCGACGTGTGTGGTGCTCTGCCCCCTTTTCATGTTCGGCCCCATGTCCTTTGCGTTTTCTATCTAACGCTAAACCTCTTATGGAAGATTTACATCATGCAAAAAGAAAAAAAGAAGACTTTCTTTTTAAAGGTGCAGCCCATATGTGACATCTCTCGTTGCACCTTTACCGTGTTATATGATACCATGGCAACCTACCATGGCAAAATCTAAGGTTGATGTGCAACAACTAATATAGCTCGTTCCGTACGTTGACGGGTCGTCCGTACCTAGTGGAGAGGAGATTGTAGGGGCTATCGTAGCGGAATGAGCCAGAGCAACCTCGGGCTATGGAGAGGAGAATAGTAGGGGCTATCGTAGTCCTGATGATCATGACTAGATAGTCCTTAACTTTTTATGGCTGCCGTTATCATAGACTATCTAGTCATGACGAGTTTTTGTGTACTGAAAGTGCCATTTAAGCCAAGATACACAGACAGCTTCTGCTCTAACTTTACAGCTTCACATGGCTTAATATTCATTATTTTCAATAAATATTATATTGTAGGCTTCTTGAGAGTCTTCTGCCTCATGTGATAACCTTTTTCCACGTATTTAAAATTCACATTATGAAATATTTTCAGGTGAAACTTACCTTGTTCTGTCTACATTGGGCTGCCAAAGTTTGGGCAGCCGTTGTACATGTTACCTGAAATTTTTTGGGATAACCAAATTGTAGCACTGGTTATACTAAAGTTGTGGTACAAGCACAAATTAGCCTACGACTCTAGAGATGCTACATTGATTAATTCACAAGAAAAATTATTTTTTATTTATTTTCGGAATTACAGCAACTCACACATCTTAAACCTTAAAAGGCATTGGAACTCCACAGAACATTGTAACTTAGGGCACCAACAATTATGTCCAAATTTTACAAGATGATCAATAAGGTACATTATTGGAACAGGGCCTATCGTAAGGAATAGCCAGAGCAACCTCGGGCTACAACTAATACGGCACTAAACTTCCGATTTCATGAATTGACGTAACTAAACCATGTGCTTTAAACACCAACAAATATTCATACCATCAGGAAAAACTTACCAAGACTAACTGTGGGCGCAATGGCGTGTGGATCTCTGGAATGATTGCAAATAAAATGGAAAATATACATAACTTCCTAAAATACCCCTTTGAAATATACGACTTTAGCTCGGTTGATCCACTATGATCAAACTACAATGTATATGTTGAGACAGCATGCGCCATCGCCCCATTACTACGATCTCTTTCAGTGGGCAGATTACAATTGCTTCTGTAACTTTTAAGCCTACCACTATATCGTTAAAAAAACAAAAAAAAAAACAAAGTGAAATCAATTACAGACTATTTATTTATACAGTCAAACAACACTGTGCTGTGTACTGTGCAGTCGGTATTTATATACTTATAGATGATGTGACATTTGTTTATGTTTGTGGCGCCCCCTGTTGGTGTAAGAGAGAAACTGGCAGGCAGAAGCCCCTATACTTTGCACAGGATTTCCGTTTTTCTGCTCTAACTTTTGTTTCAAATTAAAATACTACGGCGCACCACACTAAATCACTCCACATTTTGGGGAATGGTAGTAGTTCCGGTAAATAACAAAACGGCGTGCGATATTTTGCAGTCCTTTTGGAACGGTTTCAGTAAGGGTGGTATATTATAATAAAAGTGAAAGAGTACAGCTGGATCATCGTGAGATATCACCACTCTTTGAAATTCGAGTCTGTGTAGAAATTAAGGCCCTCGACTTCCGGCCCTGGTCGTAAGTGGCTATGAGGCGTACACGTCCGCTCAAAATTGGGTGTCTCTGTTCATATCCGTTTTCTTAAAATCTTAACTAGAATTGTATCAAAAATTGGAATTTTTTTGAAAATTTCAGTTTTGCTCTTAGCGAAATAGATTCCCAAAACATCAAATATTTTCACGCGGGTTCAATCAGAGGGCGCAATGTGGTATATTTACGTGTATTTCAATGGAGCTTTTTTAGTGGTTTGCGCCCTTTGAGCGCTATTCGGGACTGTATTTTCACTATTATATGGCGATTACGAGTCTGAAAAGACCTCAGATTTTCTTTTAAGTTATAATATTTTCATTAGACATCTATATTTACCAAATCGCTTTTAAAAAAATCAATTGTTTAATGATTTAACAAAAAAATCGCCAAGACAAGGTGCTCATGACAATGGTCGATTTATGCCGGTTTTTCGCTATGACTGCAATTCGGCTCAAATCCTGATTGAATACGGATTGTTGACACTTGCGCGAAATCAAACGGGTACATTGAAATTCAATATAATGCATGGCGTGTGTGTTTTATGATAAAAGACGAATTGAATAGCTAATTATCTAGTCCCGTTCGCATTGTTTCTCGTTTAAGGGAAGCGGATGTCAAAACCGCGGTTTCCTTCATTTTTTGACCAAAAAAGCGTGCGTCGAGTTTTTATCATTGTATTAAAATACACCACACTAATCCCAAGAGTAATTTATAGAAGCAAATACATTGTAGGTTTTATTGATTTATATAAAATTTGTTAAGAATAAACAGTAGAAAAAGTACACATCAAAGATGCGAAAATTATTTTAAATTTTCCCAGCCCTATCCCTTATTATTTACACGGCAATCGGTCAGGCATGCGCTATAGTCACGCCGAGGCGGGGGGGGGGGGTTGGTCCGGCAATAAGCATATCCCTTACTTATGTGATGTGTCAATGTATTATTTACATTCTTGAAGACAATTTAAAGGTGTTTTAATCTCACACAACATCCTTGGTTCCACAAAAACGTGTTTTAACGTTGTATTTCTTTGAGTAAACGCGGTAAAATATAGCCAAAATGCACGAAATGGGATATTTTAGATATATATCAAAGAACTTGGAGGCCATAACCCCCGTTTCATGTGTCGTGGGAAACCCAAAATGACACTTTTTCTTAAAAAGGTCCATATTTGTAAAAACTTAAGAAAAAATCAAACATGTTTTCAGTGTGTGTTCACAGGGCGCACAACACTAATCACTCCACATTTGGGAAGGTAGGTAGTTCCTTAAAATAACAAAACTTCGTGCGATATTTTGCGTCCTTTGGGAACGTTTCCAGTTGAGGGTGTTATATTATAATAAAAGTGAAAGAGTACAGCTTGATCATCGATGAGATATCACAAATCTTGAAATTCGATTCTGTGTAGAAATGAGGCCTCGACTTCCGCCACTGGTCGAAAGTGGCTATGAGGCTTACACGTCGGCTCAAACTGGGCGCTGTTCATATGCCTTTTTCTAAAATCTTAACTAGAATGTTCAAATTGGAATTTTGTTTTGGAAATTTTTCAGTTGTGCTCTATATCGAAATAGATGCAAAACATTCAAAATATTGTCAGCGGGGTGCAAATCAAGGGCGCATGTGGTAATATTTTACCGTGTATTTCAATGAGCGTTTATTTAGTGGTGTGCGCCCTTTGAACCAACATTATGTTAAGCATCGCTTGCTAATGCTACCAGTTGCCTACAAAAAAAATTGTAACCGATTTAGATCAAGAAAGTTCTGCAAGTAATTTACTGACCATTTTATGTGGGCTGTCATTGAACGACTGTAATAGTTTGCCTGGCCAGACAACACCCCATAGGGCGTCCTGATGTCAATATCTGACATCCATAGGTCACATCATCTATAGTACGTCCTTGTATATGTGATGGGCCTAGGTGTATGAACCGATGTCATATGACGTCATAGTATAATTACGGGCATACACGTAGACGTCACCTCACTGTTTTTGACAAAACGTCAGAAGCATGTGATTTTGTAACGTAATTTTCCCTCTTTCAGCTCCTTTTGAAGAGCTCTGTGATATAGACGGTCACTTTTTCTCCATCAATTTGCAATCTGTCCTGACAATAGGGCAAAAAGCATTTGTGTGGTGGTCTCCTTTTTTGGGAAAACGGGTCGCGGTCGATGGGTATCTTTTATGTTATTTTTATTATTCTGTTAAATTTGGTATTTTTTTATTTTGTCACTCTTCATAGATATTCTTATTGATTATACTAATATTATTAATAATAATATTATTAATAATAATCTTATTATTAATATTAACTACTACTACTACTACTCTACTACTTCCTGCTACTACTAACTACTACTACTACTACTACTACTACTACTACTACGACTACTACTACTACTACTACTACTACTACTAACTACTACTACTACCACTACTGATAAATATCATAATATAATCATAATAATCTAAGAAAGTCTACACTACTATATATACTACTCCTAATATTACACTAATAACTATACTACTACTACTATTACTTTAAATCAGTATCAATGGTGGTGTACGTATTTAGTGCATGTACAGACGTCAAAGTACATAAGGTCAATACACGGTGTGACGTCACTTCACTGTTTTAAGGTGCACGAGAATTTCAAGTCCCCATATTTTCTGTGATATATCGTGATTCATATAGATTTAAATTCTCAATATATTCCCTACCTTTTATTTTGGTTACAGAAAATAACTAAAATGAAAACAAAAGGTGATTTGCGCGAATTGCATATGCTTATATTTCAATAGAAAACATAGGCTGAATTTCGTATTTGCTCCTAATACAAAATAGAAATTTCACACTTTTTTTTGTACCAAAGAAACAGAATTTTCACATTATTAAATTTAAACAAAAAAATATTTTTGATTAAAGCTTTACACCGTGCCAAAATCAGAATTTTCCCATTTTTTTCGTGTATACCTGTTATTTTAAAATCCTCGTTGCACCTTTAAACACAAAAACTCAGAGCATGTGATTTTGACGCCATTTTCATCTCTTCAAGCTTCTTAAAGGGTCCCACGAATGAGATGAATAAACCTACACAAACGTTTACGGGCATTCCATTCCAAAAAACGGGCCAGCAAAAAAAATACACTACCAGTGACATCGGTTAGTGGAAAACTATTTGATTTTCAAGTCATTGCAGAATAGATTCACACCAGTGTTCAACCTGGAATTTTCTATCCTCTCTGAAAAAATCAATAGTTTCACTATAATGTCATCACCAACCCAAATATTGAATGCTTTCTGGCCCTCCTTTAGACATTTGACACAAACCACATCAATTTCTATTTGCATTCCTGGGACCGTTAAGATAGAGACAGATTACTACTTACAAGAACTCATTATAACCTAATTAATAATTAAAATTGCCCCCTATTCCACTGTTAGAGTTATTATTATTATTTATTATTTATGGTGTGGTGGTAGTGGTGGTGGGACACGTATTTAGTGCATAGACGTCACACCACTGGTTGGGGCAAAATGAGAGAAGGTGATTTTAAACTAATGCATTTCCACAGAATTGTGATAATAAAATGTTATGAAGGACCAGCGGATACAACGAGGAAAACGAATGACACGGAAACCACGCAGCAGACGACACGTACGTGAAATTTACCTGGTTCAACCCACCTTCAGCAGAACATCTCCACTAACATCGGACGATCATTCCTCAAGCACATCAACAAAAACATTCCCGCCGGATACAAACTAAACAAGATATTCAACCGGAACACCGTCACGATTAGAGACAGCTGCCATGCCCAACGTCGCCCAACATCATCAAAAACCACAAGAAGAAGATCGCCGCAAAGGATAATCAACCTACATAACAGGAATTTACATGTAACTGCCGCAACAAGGACCTTGTGCCCACTAAAGGAAGGAAAAATTGTTTTTGAAGCCGAACATCATCTACAGCGCCGAGAAGTCAAAGTTCCCAAGGGTGTCTGGAAAAATAAGACCTAAGACGAAGACCTAAGACCAAAGAACTAAGAATAAGACTAAAAAAATAACTAGTCGTAGAATGAATTGATGTCTTAGCTGTCTTCGCGTGTTGTCCAGCTCCGTGGTGTGGGTGTCTGGAAAACAAAGACCTAAGACATAAGAATCAAAAATACGTTAGTCGTAGAACAAAATCGATTTTGTTTATGTCTTCGGTCTTGTTTTCCAGATACGTGTGTGGGTTGTCTGGAAAACAAAGACCTAAGACAGTAAGACGAAAAAAGAATTAGTCGTAGAACCAATCGATGTCTTATGTCTTGGTATTGTTTTCCGATCCGCGCTGTGGGTGTCTGGAAAACAAAGACCTAAGACATCAGATGTATACAGATTGAATAGAAGCCAGTTGTCTGATGAATAGTGCGTCACATGACCACAATAAGTTAACTAATCGCGAGGAACGTAAAGAGAGCGGAAGAGAGATTAATGGGAATTAGACACCTTACTTTTCCCGGACGTCAGAGGGAAATAGCCGCCTTATTTCCCCCCGTCGCGAAGCATAACCCACGCAGCCGCGCGCAAGTGGCGTAAGCTTGCCTGCCTAAAACTAAAACCGGGATCCGTCTGCCCATACAGTCCACGGTAAGGTATTTAGCCGGCTGAAGATGTTTTCATTTGTAGACTTATGGACCCATCTTTTTCACCTTCATGCGGGGGACATTGAATTATTATTATTGTAAAGAACAATATACAGCTGTGAATCTAAAAAGGGATTATTATGGAAATACCAGCCAAGTTAAGAAAAAATAAAGATTTGATGACGTCACGGCCATTTGTCACGGCATTGATTGTTCTCTTCCTTTCTTATTTGCTTCGGGGGCACCCATTCATGTAAAAAGGACGTACGTATCCCTACATTGGGAAAAAAAAAACAACCGTTATCGTCATCGTACGTCGGGTGTTGAATCAGTAGGGAAAATGTAAAATTTGGTACTGTTTAGAACATAATAAACCGTTGTTTTGTTTTTGGACAAAAAATAATAGCACTTTGGGCAGAGGGCATGTACAGACCTTGATTTAAACATAGTCGGATATATCACGGTCGCCCCCGAAGAGCCAAATGCTACCTGATATATCTGACACGTGACCTGGTACGTCCTGACACGTGACACCAAAAACATTCATATAGTTACCGTTTATAACTACACTACGGCAAAGCAGCAAGCATCTGTAACTCCGTTGTCACAGCGTAACCGATCAAGCATGTGAGGACTACAGGGGGTTCTTACAGGGCGTCAGAAACGATCTGCTCGATTGGGCCATCATAGGGGATTTCAAAACGGTAATTTGGGGAATTGCTACGTACATTTACTATAGCAATCTCGGTCCCAGTGACATTATAAAAAATCATCTCTTAAAACGTTGATCAAAAGATCTTAGTAATATCATATAAAGTAAGAAAGAAACAATAAAGAAAAAAATAGTGAATTCAACAACTCGTCGGGGTAGTGGATTAACCCGCTGTAAAATAGTGTCATTTCCAATTAACGGTCATGTAGATTTTAAAATTCGTGACCAGGCCTAGTATTTAGTCAAGTCTGTTTGATATGCGTAAGAGAGCCCTCCTACCGTTGATTAGTCCTTTGAAAACAGACTAAGCACAGGAAGTTGCTTGCTTGTTTTGAATTTGTGTTGCTGTTAGGTTCGCATGTCCTACCCCCCATGGTTATGTAGAGTAAGACTTAAAGATAGTTCAATGATTGGAAGGCGTAGTCGATAAGCGTAGAGTAAAGACTTTTTAAATGCCAGTTCACGTCATTAGGACTTTTCAAGGGACGTACTTTACCAGCTCTGGGGTAATGCTATCTTAAATTGTCCTGTGAAAATGTTCAAAATTCAATATCAATTGCCAAAATAATGCGCCTTAGTGATAGCCATGAAACGGTAATAGTAGCAGTGTCAGTCACGCTATTGAATTTGAATACATAAAACATCCATGATAGATTATACTGACCTCGGTGGACACCATCACCAGTGACTGGTCATCTCAACGAAAAAGACTGGCATGACACGCATTGCTTGCTAACTCGATTCCATTTCATGATCCAATAGAGGCAAACTGTTAACTGATTTTGTAATCGGGGGTTCTTCCTAAGCGTTTTGGGTATCTCATGGTGGTGATTTGTCCATTTGGAATCAAAATGTTGTGATTGGAGGCCACAAACTTACCCTTGCATTGCTAATAACATTGGGTTCGAAATTTGACCCCTAAACTTGTTTACAATCCGATTTAGGTGATGACTTTCAGCGTGCTTTCATTGGTTTGTATTGAATGTACACTGTTTAAAGATGCTATATATGTTGAGGGATTTTTTTAGATTCTTTTATTTTTCAAATATGTCATTGTTCAAAACTCAGAATATTAGGGGGCTATAGGAATCATGTTTTCTGTTACTTACCTGTGCATAACTAAAAACTCCAGAAACTACCCCAGCAAAAGTAATCTCTAACAAACATAATCCCTGGAAAATACGCGCCATGGACTACAGAGCTAAGCGCTCTGTAGCCATGCGCACCCGATAACACTCTAATATCAAAACAACCCTTTATAATTATTATACACCCCAAAACCATTGCACTCCTGGATACGCGTGTTACCAGTTCCTTTGTCGGTTCTTTCCTTGTGTTCAATACAATGTTGACGTCAGATGATGATGCATAGACTCTCTTACTTGTAATTTTTTCCGACCGTAATGTTACGTGCGTATTAGTTTTTGCTCTAAAAGGAACTTGGCGCAGTGATGAGGCTAATTTCAAATCCCTTCTGCAACTCAAGCGATTTCTTCTCTTAATGAAAACCGAGTCGCACCAATTCAGCATCGATAGGACGGATATTTTAATACAAAGAACCAATTATGTTCTTTCAGTGTTCGAAGAGTTTTGTAAGGAAATCACAGCCGGCGGATAATTCCCACTCTTTACGTCAATGCCATTGACCCATAGTGTGAGACTTTTGCCACCTTTTGCCTTGTTTTGTTTAAAAATTTTCAGAACGGTTGTGTTAAAACAAAAACAACCCCGCCGTGGTCAGCATGGTCGCCGTTTTACTTGTCTATCTTCTCTACTGTGCTGGTTGGTGTTTGTGCTTGCCATTTTTTTTTTGCCTGATTATGAGCCTATTCTAATGTCGTTTGATTGCCTTTACCACGCTCGATCTTCTGTGAGTTGGGAAGGTTCTGCTCCAGTATGTGAACTTGTAATTGTGCGTCTTCTTGTATGAAGTACAACATCACATTTTATTTTTGCTTTGCTTTAAAGGGGGATGGCCCCTCTTTAAGGGATATGAAGTTTTCATCTTGGTAAGATTGTCCTTCACCCCAAAACCCCATCTGTAAGTTTCGCGCCGATATTTTTACCCTATCCGTTTATTCAAATTTTGGAGCTACAATTAATTTTTGGGTCGGAGCCAAATTGGGGCAAACATTTTCGCTCATAACTTAAAAAAAAAAAAAAAAAAAAAAAATCCCAAATTTCACAGGGTAAATGACAAAAATAGTACTTTCATCTGATACCAAAATGTTGATCCACTTCCGGTAAAATTTTGGGGCTTGTAGATGGTTTTCGTTTCTATTTGAGGGTATTCTTATTTCCAAATAGAATCCACGTGTGGCAATGTGTCATATGGTCCTCAATATTAATTTTTTTGTATTATAAACCTAATTTTTATCATTATGTTTTGCATAGCATCTTATGGTTAAATATTTGCGAATATTGCAACATTCTATTGGCAGTTGCAATACATTACTATGTTTATACTATACTTTGGGTGGTTTTTGGCTATTGCCCCTACTTTTACCGATTGGTAATTTATACATTCGCGTTCTCATACCTGTAATTTCCTTTTGGGTAAGGATGTCGCTATGTTTGGTTACAGGGGGACTTTTGGAACACAGTATGTATGCCGGTGCACACCTTGCAGTGACACAATATTTTGCATATGTTATATTGTTGTGCTCTTGCTATTTTGTACTGTTCATATATCCCAAATGAATGTAGGCAGGATTATCTCTGGCATTTGACTTTTTTTATAATCATTTTTAAAATATCTGTTATTGCAATACTTTTTTTTATGGACCTTTGTTTACATTGTAGGGTCGCAGGTCTCTTTAAATATAACCAAAACCACCCGCTTTTTGTTCGGGTAAGCCAGTTTAATGCCAACTGTTCTTGCTTTAAGTAAGGATTTGCCTTATTCAAAGTTATAATAGGCTTTTTAGCCAAATGTGTGGGTGTACGAATATGTCTGTCATGAATGTAGTTTTGTTTGGCTCATATCATATATAATTTTGTTTTACCTCAATTCCATCTATTGTGGTGTGTTTTTAGACTGCAGAATGCTCATTGGTAAATAAAATGCAGTGATTGGTATGTAACGATCTTCCTAATATATCACTGAGGTGGTTTACTATAAATCCTATTTATGGGTGTACTCAATAATCTTATAATATCCGTTTTCTAGAATCCATAAGGTTTTTTTCACAGCTGAGTCGTAGTAATTTTTTTATTTTTTATACTGATGTATTTTGTTACTCCAAGCTAGCTCATCATGAGTGAAGGTCCAAGGTGTTTAAGATCTACCTCCATGATCTGTAAGGGGTTTTTGGGCGATAAACTAAAACGTACTAGGTTTTCTCTTTCTCTCTTGGCTGGCAAAATGAGATCGCGGGATATTTTGTGTGGCTCAAGAACCCATTCCACTACTTTAGACACTGAGCAAAAATGGAGAGATGAGTGGGGTAATCTAATATTTATTTTCTCATGGTACTTCAAATAGTAGAGGGTATGTGTGCGCTTTAAAAAATCATGTATTTGGACATTGTTACAATTCCATGATAATGGCGGCAGATTATTATTACTGGATTAATGTTAAAAACCATCAGAAAATTACATTAATTAATGTTCTATGGGCCCCAATAGGATGAAAACCGCTTTTTTTTTGAGCATTTCATAAGAAGATGAAATTAATTTTGATTGTGACTCAATCATTTGTGGGGTGGCGATTTCAATTGCGTTCCTGATCCCGAATGATGGATAAAAAAGGGTGGGGCCGTTCACAATCACTCCTTGTAAGTTTCTCTTAAATATATTCATATGTTTATCTCTGAATATGATCCTAGTCGATATTTGAGAAAGAGAACCTCAGTGGTTCTTAAATTCACCTGGCACTCAAATCACACTAATCCTCCAATACAGTGTCGCTTTGCTTGGATATTCTTTGTAGTTTCATTCAATTTGCTATCTCAGATCAATGATTCTAATATTTCTAACTGGTTTAAACTAAACGGATCATTGTTCCGTGATATTATATGGTTACGACAATAATGGCTCTCGCGGGGCGCTTTCTGGAAATTTCAACACATCCCTTCCTTCAGGAATGAAATTATGTGTCATTTTCAAACGGGATTAATGATTATTGTTCCAGAATCCTGATCATAAGTGTTTTGAATCCAAATTTTGCGTTGGGGACTTTTTGAAAGTGTTTTCAAATTATATCTATGACAATGAAATATCTGCTATTAATCCAAGAAGCGTAATCTCGTGAAGTTACATTAGTTTAGGCAATGCTGAATGACTAGAAGGAAAGTACGATATTGATACCTAGTAATAATTTATTGCATGAAATTAGTGCAATGTGTAAAACACGTTTGAATATTGTACAAAGAAAAGCTGGAGGGGTGTATATACTCAAATCAAGGGCAAACTGGATTGAACATGGTGATGTATCAAATACTTCATCAATTAGAAAAAAACGAAATCAAAGGCAAAAGATAAGTTCAAAGTTAAATGTCATTCGATACTACTCCAATAACTGATGCAGATTCTATTCTTGATGAGGAAAGAAGTTTTTATATCAAAATTTGTACAAGTTTTCCATCCTACCAAGGTTATTTCCCATCTAAATAATTGGTATTTGATAATGATATCCTAAGTTCTAGATTAATATCTCCAAAAACGTGTGAATGTATGTGAGCCTATTATGAATTTGTATTCTTTTGATACATTATCAATAACAAAACGCGGGCACTGATGGGTTTTCCAACAGAGTTTTATAAAATTTTTTGATGATATATATCATATTCTTGAATTGACAGTTTACAATTTCTCTTTTCAAAATGGTAGCCTTTCTACTGATCAATATAGAGGAATAATAAATCTATTCCTAAGAATGATAAGATCGTACTCATTTGGAAAAAATTGGCGCCCAATTTCGCTTATGAACACCGATTATAAGATTATCACTAGTTCTTGCTCTTAGATTAAAAAAGGTTCTATCAAATATATAATCCATCCTGATCAAACTGTTTCTCAAGGAGGGCTCTATATTGGCGAAAATATTATACTGGCTATGGATACAATAGATTATCTTAACAATACAAATATTACACCAACCTTGCTTATGTTCTTATGTGATTTGAAAGGCATTCGACAAACTGGAATGGCCTTTTCTTTTTGAAACTTAAATTTTTTTTAAATTTTGGGCCCTGACCTTATTAAATGGATAAAAGTCTTCTAACTCAACATATCATCTTGTTTTAACTAAACAATGGGCAAATGCCTTCCTCCTCTTTTTTTTTTCAATTAATTTTTGTGGTCTTCGCCGGGCTTCCTCTTAGTCCCCTGTTATATATATTTGTAGTGAAATTTTGTAACTGTATGATCAAGAAAAAGTAATACTAGAGGCATCAGATTTTGGATGTTTGATATTCTGGTAAGTGCGTATGCTGATGACACTACATTTATGTTCAAGATGTGGATTCCCACCCCCTTTGAAGAGTATCATTAATATTCTTAGGACTTTCCAGACTTTTTCTGGACTAACATATCCATTTTAGATAAGTACTGAGTTTGCTAGCTTTGGGTTCTTACAGAGACAACCCTCCAATATTTGGTGATCCTGTTTGAAGTAAACACCACTCAACCCCTGTTTGGTTTCTGGGTGTGTTTTTTGATGCAAATCTCAATAATAGTTTTGAGTTAACTTTTGTTCCTAAATTGAAGAAACTTACAGGAGAATCCTCAGAATTTGTCATTCGGGATCTCACACCCCCTATTGGTAAAATAACTATATGAAATCGCTTGCTCTTTGACATTTTAATATTTGTCGGTTCTCTCGGTATTTCCAATCCCCCCTGACCATTTTTATTAAAAGATGTTAACGTCTGCTATTTGTTTTTTTCTTTCGTCGTGGTCGGGCCAGCCCGATAAATTGAATATAAATAACAATTAATTGGGAATTACGAACAAGGTGGTCTAAAATGAGTCCATTCCCATGATGATAATGGTTCTTCAAACTGCATGGAAACGGAAACGCATCTTGACAAAAATGAGTGTAACTGGAAATGTTTTTTATCAGTATCACTTGTGCAATTTTTGGGCAACCTCATTTGGAATGTAACATTCCTCTTTCTGAACTCTTCCGATAAACGTATATTCTAATATTAAAACATGCCTTTAATCAAAGATGTTGTCGGTTGGGCATGGGTGCCGTGTTACTTAATGCACAACCTTTGATAACTTGAATCAAACAAAACACCAATCTCTTGAACAATTCAGTCTATACAATAAATAATAAGACTTTTTTAGACAGCAGTGTATTCCAAGGGTTATCAAATATTTAGAGATATTTTGGATGTCACAAAGGTTTTTTTCTGCCTTTCGTAAGTTTAAAAGATCGTTTTTAACCTCAACTTGTATATCTTGAATACTGATTTCCTTAATTTAGCTATTCCAAATTTGCTGGAAAGAGTGTCAAGAGGGGGGATACAATTCGAATTCTTCAAACATCTCAGAAGAAGCCCTTGCCAAAATAACGAGGATTGACAAAGTGTGTAATGATTTCCGATATATGTATTGGCCGGTTGTCAGACCTCCAATTGTCAGAAGAGAAATGGTCTCGGATCTTTAATGAATGGATTTAAAATTGGAGAGAAATTGATCATTCCCGTTCCGTTGTCATCCTCCCGATCAACCACAACTTAGGTACTTTCAGTTTAAAATAAAATTCATAGATATTATTTGGTATAATATAATTTAATTCAAATTTGGTTTGTTAACTCAAATCTAGGCTCCTTTCTGTGAAAATGGAATACAGACTATAAGCAATCTTTTGGGAATGTAATACAGTATCTCATTTTTGGATAGTGTACAAACCAATTTTGAGTAATGCTATTGATCTTGATATGAAGAGTTGTAATCTTAAGGAATATTAACCCTATAGATTCCAAGTTATTTTTGTCATTCTACTGGCAAAAGTCATTTATGATGTAAGGTGAAACCAGGGGCATTCAAATTAGGGTACTTTACTCAAAGATTAAAGATATTTCTCATATCGAAAAGAGTTGCTAATACTGACGGAAGAAGATAAACGAGTGGCATACCCGTTGGGACTCTCATATCTTAATCTCTAATAAGGGTTTTTTTTCCCTTAAAACTCGGTCATCAATTGGCCTGGTACACTTCACATTTGTGTTATTGCGTATGTCTGTAACTATTTTTTCTTGAATTGACGATGGTGGCCAATTCTCATTTTCTAGCATTGCCAAATATTTTGTGCTAATCTTGTTTCGACTGACTTGAATTTGCATGCTATACAGGCCAATTTTTGGGCACCAATGTGGATTGGATAGGGGTGCTACCCAGAGGAAGTATTGAGCCTGTATTGTATTGAGCCTGTATATGTATTGAGCCCATTCACAATGCATCGTTTTTGGGAACCTCATCTTGATGGGGGTCATACGATCCAACAAGTCCGCTTTTTGACCCTTTTTTTGGGTAGCTTTTTGCAGATTATGAGGCGACTTGGTTTTTGGAATTCGTGGGTTTTTTTAAAAAAAATAAAAAAAATGTGTATTTCCTATTTTGTACAGTAAAATGTGGGCACTTTGGCATGCACGGTGGGAAATTGGTTCAAAGCGTCCTCTGAATGCTATATGGGTCCTCATGTTGCCAAGTTTCAGTGCGCTGTTTATGCTGGGACTAAATTTGGGATTTTTTTGGCCAGCCATCGTCCTGCTCGGAATCTTAACCCCGGTTTCAGAGGTCTGTTACTCAGAAACACTGCGTCGGATGTAATTATTTTTTTGATTTAATGGTTTTGCCATTCTGTACTACATGTATTTTTTTATTTGTATTGCATATGGCTGAAAATCCAATCATGGGTGACTGACCTTTGACCTTTGGAGTCGTGTTTTTTTGTTTTTTTTATTTTTAAAGGTGCAGCGAGAAGATGGTGTGACATCTATTGAGATTTTGATGGATTTACTGCATGTGTCACAGCGTATGGATGTCAAAATATCTCTCGTGGTGGCCTTTTTGAAAATTTTTCTTTAAATGTTACTTTGACCTTAGGTCCACAACTCATAGTATCGTTGGTTTTGAAGTAACCATGGGTTTTAGGGTGGATGCCTCAAATTCTTTTTGATATTCTGTATCTACTTAAACATTTTTTCCATTGATGATTCTGCTGTTAATTAATTCTGTATGTAACAGTAACTATTTGCTATAACCAGACTTGTGCAACCAACTTTTTATGTCTGAAATAAATGCACATTGTACAATTGTACTGTGGACAGAGAAAAAAAAAAAAGTTTCTCACAGGTAATGAAAAAAATAGTATCTATTCCTCTGATACCAAAATGTGACCACTTCCGGTAAATTTGGGGCTTCTAGGGACGAGCTATTCGCGATCGGGCCATGGACCTTTAAAAACACCCCTTTGCCTGTCCTTGTATCACGAGTGTGTTTATAATAGAAGGCAGACCATAAAAAATAGAAAACAAAAGATTTTTTTCTTTCAAAATGACAAATATCAGATACGCAGTATGCAGAACAACGCCATCAATTTGTTTGAGAAATTATTCTGCAAATATCACATACTTGGGATATCTGTAGGACAGGGCACATTAGTCTAATCACAGCAAGGTTGGGAAGCAATGGAAATTTTCTTCCACCACAATCCATAAGATTAGCTAAGATTCTAGGTATGGATGGGTATTTACAGAAAATACTGTTAAAATTTCTTAGACATTGCCTGTCCACTGACAAACTTTGAAGACAAATGCAAAGTTTGTTTGGTCAAGCAATGGCGTGAAGCATTCAAGACTATCTTGATGAAATTCCATTTTTGATTGCGTCAGAGTTTCAGGAACATTCAGTCGTAGTTTTGTTTACCATGAAGTGGAAGGCAATGTAGAGTTCTCATGCTAGCAGATGAAAATGATGTAGTTCACCATTAGATTTACTTTTCTAAGAGTTTTGCCAACTCAGTAAAAAAAAACTACTCTAATCTAACAAATTAGAAAGAATGGTCCCTGTCATTGCAAAATTTTTAGAAGTGTACTTAGTCCAACAGTGCAACCCAATTCTAGTGTACACGATCACACTCGTTGATCATTACTTAGAGATGAAAACAGAAATCAAAGCTTTGTAAGGTGGGGCCTAACTCTGCAAGAGTACAATGTGGACATAAGACATATCAAAGGAAAAGAGAATGTCTTGGCAGATGCTTTGTCCAGAGCTGCCTAATTTGATTAGAAATTTAGTATTACAATTTGTTATATTGACTGAGGACAGCAATGCAAGAATACTATAAAAAGTGTAAAATGTTGCTGTACAAGCTGTATATGAGTTAACAACAGGTGTAAAGAAAAAGACTCTAGAAAATGTTCATTCCATTCAAATTTTATCCTTTTTAAGGGGGGGGGTGATGTATAGTATCCTTATTTTTGTGACTAAAATATTATTTGATTTCATTCTCTTTAACTTTTGGGAAGGATTCCTATTAGAGAAAGTACATTATTCTGATCATGCAAGAGAGAAAATGAAATTCCCTCAGTGCTATATTGAGAATGTTGCAATGTGTTTAATGCATTCTAGAAAAGCTGAGTACTGTAGATAGCCTGGGGGTTTTGGGTGCAATCTGCAATCTAAAGATTGCATCATAGGTGATTTCCTATGACATCATCATTGAACCTTTCTATTGGATAATGTAAAGCGAATTTCCAGATGATGTCAAGTGTATCAGATCCAATTGGATAATGTTATGCTATGTTTATGCATAATGCTGTTGTAATAGCCTATTTTTAAGTATTAGGAAAACCTAGTTGTGAAATAGTATAAGTAAGGGCATATTTCAAGTTAAAAGATTGTCAGTAGTAATTTGGATCTCAGGGGATGGTAGATTCGTGCAGTATCAGTACTGATTGGCTGTTACATAGTACATATTATATACCTCACATATACCTGTCATCTGATTGGTTAAAAGTGGAGGCATTAATTCAACTAGCTTCAAGAATTGAACCAAAAATGAACTATGCCCTGGGCAGAGCGGGCATAGTTCATAAAGTATGTCCGGGACACCTCTTCCCAGCGTAAAAGACTGTCGTACGAACTATTCATCCGTATTATGAGTGTACATATTGAAGCTGGTGTAAGAGATGAAATAAGCAGACCATCGCATTTTGTTTACTCTTACTGTGCTGTAGTGTAAGTCTGATACAAACAAGAGCAAGGAAATGGCTGAATCGCAGCATCAGTATTCATGCTTTGAGCTTGTAGATGAAGATCTGAAAGGAATCAGAGATGCAGCTCATAGGGCTAATACCAAACGGCAGGTAAAATACACCGTGAAGATATTCGAGGATTATAATTTGACACCGATGACGGCCATCTACAGGCCGTGTAAAGTTCCCGAATTCGGAGCTTGCCGACAAAAAAATGCCATGCCACTGGGAAGTCGATTACGGCGATCCGTTTTGGACTCCAACATCACTTCCTCAACACAAGAAAAGTTGATTGCTAATTTTTCACAAGTTTTGGACCCTAAGTTACACAAAATTGTTAAACCATGCATGCATGTCATGGCCTACACATGATATAGGCCTGTGTTAGCATCCTGGCTTAGAATGTTCTTTTAACCAATCAGATGACAAAAATCTATATATTCGTTATATAAAACAAATATTGACTGCTTTTTATTCGGAGCATGGTTGAAACTATAGGCTCTCGGTGATCTCGAAACCATACTATGCCGAGGTTTCGAGATCACCTTGGGCCTATAGTTTCAACCATGCCCCTCATAGCAGTCCCGGGGTGGGTACTCGACCCAAAATTGGGTACAGGTGTGCTTCCGCCAGGTAAAAAATCAACCCATGTTTATAGTGACCAAATTTTACAAAAATATGACCCATTTATATAGTTGGTTCCGAAATTTCGACCCATTTCTATAGTTGGCTTTGAATTTCGCACCATTTTCATACTAATCTTAGCAAAATCGGCCCATAGTAACTTTTCCGAAAATCAGAAAAACCAACCATTTTGATTGTGATTTTACCGAAAATCAGAAAAATTGACCCATTTTCATAGTAAATTGCGACTAAAAATTGAAAAATAGACCCATTTATATAGTAGCAATGATGACCTAAAAATGACTCATCAATATAGTAGCATGGTGGAAAATGACCCATTGTTACATTGTTACGAGACGTACTCAAGGTCAGAAAAGTAACCTCCCGAGGTTCATAAAACCAAATTCACAATGACTATTTGTAAGAAGATTGACTTGACCAAAATGTAAATTCAAAGTAATGATTTTAATACATATTAATCACAATTACTCACAAATTAATCACAAAATACACAAAATATTAACAATGCACAAAATTATTATGTGTCTTACCTATTTACAAATACACCAT
>JAMKCH010027626.1:0-19035 GCA_023653785.1 Ophioderma brevispina
ATTATCAATTTCTTTTATTATAAATATTGTTTAGAGTTATTTTCAAAGGTATATATTCTGGCTGGTCAGGGTATTTTGGGAATTGTTTCATTATTATTAGTTTTTGGATTTCGATGGTCGTGTGGAATCACTGACCAAACTAATCAAACGATTCGCCTCGTATTTCGGGACAACTAGCCGAGGACATGCCAAATACAAATTCAATTCGGTGGTAGGTAATTATTTTTTTTGTTTATTTCTCAAAATTTGGGCGTTTTATTTTTTTATTTAGATTTTTAAAAGATGTTAGTTTGAATTTTCAAGGGAGGCGCATATCACCCTCTCAGTTGTAACCTGTCATGGGTAGGTTACGGTTTTATACATGTATTTCTACCATTTATTAGATCTTTTGTGCTTGATTTTTGCCATACCAAGGTCTTTTGTGAAATAATATTTTTGATATTACTTTCATGCTAGATACGTTGTAACTCATCAGTGGTAGAGCAAATAACCTAATGTAGTTTGTCAGTATTTAATATTTTTTAGGTTTAAACCTGTTAGAGTATTCTTAAGGTTGTAGTGAATTTGTTTGTTTGTTTGTTACATGTTTACTTACTAAGAACAATTAAAGCGATGATATATGAGCCATCGCATCTGTGCCACTGATAAATCGCTAGTGATCAATCTTTTCCTTGCCATACCCAGCTGGTAAGCGTCGAGAGCGATTGAGTTTTGAATTCACATCAGTCAACTTGGGGCTCGCCGTGAAGGTCACTTGGCATGCTAGCGACTTATCGTTAAGTAGATGTCACGGAGTGATGTCATAAAAGAGCTACGCTCCTTGCGATTTCTTAGTAGTATCATGGAACCTAAAAAGTCTTAAGGGATACTGGTTAATATCATTCGATAGAATACTATTAATGTTTGTTGTATAAATGTAATACTTTCAGTGAAAAAGTGAGAAAGAGGTTCTGAAACTTGGTTCCTCTTATATGGAACCCTGAAGTGAGGTTCTTCAACGAACCGAAAATAGTTCTTTAACTGCGTATAGCACATTTGTATGGTTCTGGTGTTAGGACTCTTTGGTTCTCAATTTTTAAAGAACCATATGAGAATACTACAACACGCTCCTGATACTATGCCCGATTTCCTTGATACCTAACAGATGGCATGGTCACTTCCATGCCTATTTGGTGCTAGTGTGAATTCTTATTGTTGTAAGGAACACCTCGATCATCAGTTTCACAAATGTCGCACAATTACCAGGTAGACTTATTTAAATCTTTCTTTTAGCCCTACAATATATTAAGGTGCTCCTAGCATATAAGCAAGTAATTTTTTTAGAGTTAAACCCTCCACCTTCAAAGTCCTCTGCTTTCTGATTTTTCTTGTGGATTGCAAAGTCAAAACGGATTGGGATCCGTGTACATTAGAACTGGGTGCACTGTTGTACTCAAGTACCTTCAAATTTTTCATGACAATAAAATGCAAGACCTCTTTCTCAATTGTTGCGTAGTTTTTTTCCTGATTTTTGTCAACTTCTAGAGAAATATGGCCTGTTATGGCCATCGCGGGCGTACAAAAGTCTGAAATTTCTTTGGCACGATCAGGAGGGGAACTTGCCAAAACCCCTTTAACAAATCAATTTGCTAAACAATTTGTCGCATTTCTATCTATGCACTCATCAACCTGGAACCGATATGTGTCTGTTTGAACAGAGTTGACTTAACCGAACTCGTTGACAAAACGAATTGACATCATTTTTGGGAACCAAATACATGGGGAGCTCCATTCACTATTGCTCTGCTCAATAATTTCATGTCTAACATGAATTTCAGCTCATTTCTTGATATGTTTGCAGTTTGATTAGATTCACCTCACCCTGTTAAGGAATGCTGCTTTATATAATCGGATCTGATTGCCTACATCAATTGCATGGTTTATAACATGTGTTTCATCACTGGTTACATCAGGAAATATGTTTCCCCTTGTGATTCTTTCCAATCAACCCTTGTTGAATTTCTGGGAGATGACCTAGTTTATTGTCTAAATTCGCAAGTATATCAATTTGCAATTTTGACACATAATCAGTTTTTTCTTTGTTTACAGTGCTGTCTCTTGATCAGCTACTGACCCTGAGATGTCATCATTTGCACTCTTACACTAACAAACACGGTGACACTAACACATGCCTGTTTTTTACGGTATATCTCTTTCTTTATACTCTTAAAATGTGACATAACTGCCCGACTTTTATTACGTCTACCCTGGTGTTTTGATCACATAGCAAAAGTCTCCCATTTTGTCCCACCTCATATGGTCCAGAATACTTGGCTTGCCCTTGTATTATAAAAAGTGCCAGAACTTTGTCAACCTATTTTGAATACGCTGTGCCTGGCATCTTTGTCATATAATGTTTTATTTTTGCCTGGCTCTGTTTGAGATTTTCTTGGAATTTTCTGTGGCTCCTTTGGAGCCTTGTTCTGAATGTGAACACATTAGTCTATACCATTCCACATCAGGATTTTCACACACCCACTTTTCCTTTCACTTCAGTATTTTCAATGGTCCCCTTACGTTGTGACGCAAACGTCCCCCCACCGCAAATGTACTAAATCCTAATGACACTTGTACAGCCTCCCTGTACAATTACAGGAGATGAACTCCCTCATCTAATCCCTCTTAAATTCAAAAACAAGGTTTTGATCATTGTTTTCATGTTTGGTGGTACCTATCTCTAGGGCCCGCTGGGATTCTGGGTGGTAACTCTGAAGAACTGTACTGGGAAATTTCCCAACTGGGTCCCCTCACTTGTTTAGGAACAAACCTGAACATGAAGATTTGGATCCTTGATCGACTGTATTGATTTTAGAAGGCCTACTAGGGTGACAAAACTTTGTTAGAGCTTTCACTATATTCTATGCCCTAATATTTATCACATGGGGTAGATCCTCACCTCAGTATCGTGTGAAGCACACATGATCGTCCCAGTAAATACTCATTTTCTGACTTGATCTTTGGAAGTGGTCTTACACAATCTATCAACACCCTATAAATGGCTCACAAAGACTGGTAGGGGTTGCAGGGGAGCAGTAGGAATTTTTCTGATTGGGCTTGCCATACTCAGCTTCATCTTTTCTGAGTGTAGGCACCAAAATGACTCCTAAGTCTCATATCTGTCATGTTGTTTTTCTCACCCCTAAGTGTCCTGCCATGGGACTATCATGGGCTTATGCCTATCTCTTCCCTATGGTATACCTTTGGCACTACAATTTGGATGCACAACCTTCCATTCCTTCATCTAACCATGCATAGGGTGGCTGCCATTTTCTCATGAGGACGCCAATTTGCTTGTAGGAACATACATGAATTTGCTGTGCTTTCCTTTTGGGGGCCATGCCCTCTCACCTCTTTTAAGTGCTGGGTCATTTTGTTGCTCATTTACCATTTGTCTGGTCTTGAAGGGGTCTTTAATTACAAGTCCACATAAATCCTAATGCATACTCATTGCTGGGCTTTTTCATTGTTTTACCAGCTTGTCCACTATTGTGTGCAGAGTGCTGGATCTTCACTACAAATTCCTCCAGTTTGAGAGAAATTTAGGACCAAGTCATCCTCGTCGCTCTTCATATGTGTATGAGTATTTGGACTCATCACCTGCTCACTGTTTCCGTGAGGCTTTTCGTGGTCATTGACCATGTTACTAACTCGCACCCCGGGTAAAATCTCTATTTCTTCAAAAATCTAGCCACTGTACAGAGCACCTGGGAATCTATGGGATCTGGGAGTACTTTCCCCCTAGGCCAAAGTCATTCCCTAACAACAATGATACCCCTTTGACTGGAGTTCTTGGCTAAACACCACTTGACAGTTCCAGAAACCAGTCTGATTTTTAAATTCCAGTTTGTGAAGAGGGTACACAATACAAAATCCATCACCTATCCACTGAATCAATGCACTAGTTCCCTGTGGAACTGCCTCAATAAGCAAATGAAGTGCATTCCCCTATCATAAGACTGTGCACAGCCACGTGTCCGCATGATTCTAATGGGTACTGGATCTAAACTATCACCCGAATGGACACAAATCCCTTCAAAACAAAAGGCTTAAAAAAAAAAAAAAATCCCTTACTTTTTCTGTGTCAATTCCTTTTTGTAGATTCTTGTTTCTGAAACCGAAGAATGAACGTTTGAACTCAAAGTAATTGCACAACCTATTGGTTTTGCCTCACTTTTGGCTCCTCCCTTTTGGGTGATATCACATAAGCTCACCAACACCGTGACCTTGTTTGTCCTGGCTTTTTACAGTAAAGGCATGTGAACTGTGATTTGGGTCCCGTCCCGTCCCATGCTTTTGATAGCAAACTATTTCTTTGCACCACTTTTCATGGGAACCTTACTGAGATTTACCCTCCTGTGTGCTACCATGAGATGGCTTTTGATATCTAGAACCCAACTTATTGTTGTATTTGTTGTAAATTTGCTTCTAATTGGCCTACTACTAGTATTACTCAATTTATGTCTCAAAGCATAACCATTTGCCTTTATGCTTGCTTCGCACACATATCAATTTCTCATCCAGATGTGTTTTGATATTTGGATGTAGACACTGCTTGACCGCTTCAACTACAATGCAACTCCCTTAAGTTGACCCAAATCTTGCACGACTTCTTTCGAGAGAAGCCCATCGATCAAACATTTGTTCCTTACACGGGCAAATTCAACATGGGTCTGGTCATCCTGTTTCCGACAAGATCTGATTTCTGTCTATATGCCTCTGACACCAATTCATATGCTTTGAGCACTGCCTGCTTAACCTCGTCATATTCACTACATTTGTCTAATGACATGGCCGAATATATTTCGGGCTTTACCAATGAACACTGCTGTGCACCAAGGGTCCAAGTCTCCTTGGGCCATTTTAAAATCTATTGGCAATTTCCTCAAGTGTAAAGAAAGTACTACTTTTCTACTTCTTGTCTTGAATTTTGCTGGAACCAGGCTAGTAATTTTTTCGCCGCATCAAACCATATGCTTGAAAGAGTCGACGAGCTGCCTGTTGTTTCAATTTTTCTAACTCTGAGATTCAAGCTCCTTTTGTTTCATATCCATTTCCTTTTCCTTTCATTTCCTTTTGTAATTTGCAAATTATATTCTTTTGTTTCATTTCATTTTGCATTTCCTTTTCTTTTTGTTGCATTTCTTTTGCAATTTTCCTTTTTCTAATTCAATTTCCTTTTCTTTTTGATTTATGTTCCATTTTTTCTTTTTTCTTTCTGTTCTTTGTTCATTTTTACTTTTCAACTCAAATTTCTAATTCCTTTTGAATTTCAAAGTTCTTTTCATTCAGCTTTCAATTCCCATCACTTGCACCTTTTTCCTGAACTGGCTGATCCCCTTTCCAAATAGGATTCATCCCAACCATCCCGATTATGTTTTTGCCTCAAGTCCTAAATGCTTTTTAAGCACTTTCTGCTTAGAGGCTCGTGGACATCATTGTCAGAAATACTTTACAAACAAGTAACCTTGTGCCAAATGATCAAATTTATATAATACCGTTTTAATATAGTGCCAATAATGTCCAGAGTTAAAAGGAGCGTTGCAGTCAACGATGGTATGTCCTCAATCGCAGACTCCAAAATAACAAACAATGCAATATAATTCCAAGGGTAACAAATCCATATGAAATATCAAAAATTAAAAAAAAACTTTTGTCCAGCAGTTTAAAACGACGGGTTTCACTCCAGACACTAATATTCTGCAATACATCCAGTATTCTCCACCATCTCCGTCCTTCCGCTAATGTCCTCATTGAGGAACAAACTGTAATCCCCCTTTTATTCCAAAACTAAAGCTCTTTAGGCTTAAAAAAGCAACACTGAACATATAATTAATCCTGGCACTATGTATTGCACAGATCTAGCTCATTGTTGCAGACAGACTTAGCTATAACTATACTGTTAGCTCCTGGTTACTATTGCTGGCCCTGAGTCTTTTCAATGAGCACTATTTATCATCTTACAGCTTCGATTTCCCATATCATATAATCATTATTTATACGCGCATTATTCATAAACATAACCTTGCACTGATCATCACGATTTCACATGAAAATTACATTATCTGCATTTTACCATCTTACATAAATAACCATTGGAAACCTCAAAATGTTGCCATCTGTTGTGATCACAATGCATAAACAAGTTTACTATTTTCTAAATTTAGCTTATTGGGGAATTCCAGTCATTTCAATCTATCTTGATGTGATAACAGTGCATAATAGCTTTGCACAAACAAGACAAATGGGGATTCCCCCTTCTTTTTTCATAGTAAATAAAAGTACTTCCGTGAGAATCTGTCTTAAATCAAAAATGGAGAAATTTAAAATAATAGTTTAATCACAAAATGGCGGCAATATAACACATATTATTATATGATTTTTTATCACTATATCCACGTTAGGCGAATTGCTTTTGTTATTATGGAGTTCGACGTTAGGGCGCTTTTTTTTTCGGCCTTAAACGTTATCCTTGTTTGCGCTTTATTACGTCAAAGATATTAAATATTAATTTATGCAACTGAATGATAATCTCATTGGCTAAAAAGAAATAACTGAAGATTAAGTATTAGCATAATAATTAAAGGCTTCATTATAGGCCTAATGAATTATTATTAAATTGTCGCCCTATGGTTTCAATCTAGGAAAATATATATTATTATTATGTGACATGTATCCGTTAACACGCATGATTTGATACAAGTAAGTGACGGACACTGGTGAGCTACACGTAAGTGAAAAAAACGGTTATTATTTGTTTGTTGCATAATCATGGTAGACCGACTCATGTTTGTGACACCACTGGGATAACAAACTGAATTATCCCTACTGATGATTTACGTGACCGCGTAAAGGCGTTGAATATTATTCATGGTAACATTGTAATGTTATAGTGCATAAGGCAGTCTGCCTGAATTGGAGCAATGCTTTGATGGGAGGCCCTGGTTACTTGAAATAAGTGGATTTGGCCCCAATCCTAAACCAGGCTCCATCAAACGGGTAGTTAGAAGGTCACATGGAGCGGATCAGAGAAGAGCACCAGGAGGCATGGATGGCACACGTATTTTGATCCAACAGATCATTTAGGGAACACAATATTAGATTTTTTTGTTATTTCCTCACATCCAACAGATGGCAGGGGAGTATCCTGGGGCCTTGGAACACTGCAAACAAAATTGCAAAAAAAATAACGAATGTCCCTTGGAATGGAAAGGAAGCAATGCCTTTTCTGATGGAAAATTAAGAAATGAGCCTTCTTTAATTGTTAAATATAGAAGGATTGTCCCTTTAATAGATAAATTTAACTGGTTCAATGTAAGTAAAGGAATAGCCTTTAAATGGTAAAAAGATTAGATGGTCCTTTGAAAGGTAAATTAAAGACTGGTCCTATAATTGGTAAATGAGGAATAACCTAATTGTAAACGTATTACCCGATGGAAGCCTCTTTAATTGGTAAATAATGAGGAATGACTAATTGGTAATTGTAGACCAATCGGAAAAAATCAGTCGTTTTTTGGACGACCCTCCCATCGGGGAGAATGTTCTTACTGCGGGGACTTTCCCCTGCAAGGGCTCCCCCCCCCCCCCCCCCGAACTGCTTGCTTAACGCACTGAGAGGTACCAGTATCCACAGATGGATTTTTCGCTACTTACTTCCCTCAACATGTCCAAGGAGTTAAAGTATCATTGTCACCGCAGAACCTTGTCTTTTTGACAAATTTAAACATCGCCATCCAACGATTTTCACCTGAAGACCTCTATACAATGGCGGATCCAGGATTTTAAAAATGTCCAAAATTACCAGGGGGCTAAAAGGCTGTCACTGGTCCAAAATAGCTCAAAATGGGCTGATTTTGCAAGCATTTGCAGAAGTTACCGGGGCGCCCCCCCCCCGGCCGCGCCTTCTATAGGGCCACACCAGCATAGCTGGCAGGACCAACACAATATGAACCGGTCAACAGGCCTACTGTGTTTAACGTACGCTCTTTACAACAACATGTTTAAAGTTCCGCTGTGTTTTTATTTTCTTCACGGCTTTTAATGTCACAATATTGACAAGATTCAATATTGATTTATTCAGCATAACATCATACGTGACAGAACTAATATACAATATATTATATAAAAATAACCTAAAGTAATCAATTGTAAACTGTCTAGATGAATAGGTGAAATATATGATATGCTAGGACAGCACTTGACAACCCATTGGGCTTATAATTATTGCTGGCCCGTCTCCAAACAAAAAAAATATCTCAAGTACAAACGGGCTTATATAAAGTAATTACTAGGGAAATTCTACAGAAAAAAAAAATCTCCAGGTAAACAAACATTTAACTAACGGGAATACATGATAAGGGAATTGCACAGGAATGACAGACATTTTCAACATGTCTTTCTGAGGTATAAACTATCGCTTGCTTAATGGCAGAATCAGAGTTAGAAAAAAAGTGGAATATAATGAAGAATAGAGATAAGATGACGAATGAGTGAAGAGAGAAATTAAGGAACTTGGGGAGTATTAATTAAGAATTGTACTGTTGCTGAAATGTTTTTTTTTCAGTTGAGATCTTTTAAAGTGTTTTTGTTTGTAATTGTTGTGATAGATTCTGGAGGTCATTCCAAAGTTTTGCGCCGTGATACTGAATTAAGTGCTTTTCAAAGGAAGATTTTGGGAGGGGAAGATAGAGTTTGTCGGCTTGTCTGGTGTTGTAGCTGTGGATTGTCTGTTTGTGTCAAGTAATTGCTGAAGTTTGGAGGTATGATTGTTGGTGATAGTCCAACATGAAGAGCGCTGTTTGAAGTTGTTTGAGTGGCTCTTTCTAATTTAAGCGTTTTCAGTGAATGAAATAATGGCAAAGTGTGAGTCTGGGGGGGTGAGTTTGTGATAGTGCGAATGGGCCCATTTCTGGTGGTGGTTAGTTTGGTGAGTCGTGAGTGATAGTTTGAGGACCAGATGATGTTACAGTAGCTAATATATGGGAGAACTTAAGGTTGATAGTGATTTTGTGGGTGTAGCTGGAAGGTGGTGTTTAATCTGTAGATTGTATTTTTTCTTTTCTTTCCATATTTTTTCTTATTCTCTTTTTTTTTTTTTTTTTCCTTCTTTTTTTTTTTTTTTTAAAAAAAGTAAAATTTTTCTTTTTTTTTTTTTTTTTTTTTTTTTTTTTTTTTTTCCTTTTTCTTATACCAATGCGTGAGACGCCGCTTGGAGTGACAGAGTGAGTGTTCATTCCATGTTAGTATGTCGTTCAAAGTTGTGATGCCAAAATTGGTTTGGTCTACGGGAGATTGTTGGTTAGTATTGTTAATGTTTGATTGTGTTTGTGGGGGTGTAGAAAAAAAGCATGTAGTTGGTTTTGGAAACATTGAGAGAAGCAAGTTGTTTGCCCGAAAACCAAGTCAGTGATTTTTGCGAGATCATGATTCAATTGTCAAAAAGTTGCTTCCATGTTAGGGTGAAAAGGAAAATGTTGGGTCATCTGCAATATAAAATTAGTTTTATGTGTGTAGTAGAGATGTTGGTGATGTTATTCATGTCAATAATGAAGAGTAGGGGTCCAAGGATTGAGCCTTGTGGAACGCAACAGTGAGTGATGGGTTTGATGGATGATGCAATGGAGTGTGAGTTAGACTGATGGTGACGGTTATTAGGTAAACTCTGAACACTCCAAGGCACGCCCCGGACACCGTTTTAATGATATAAAGCTTCTGAAGAAGAATGTTGTGACGATGGTGTCGAAAGCCTTGAGAGATCCCGGATACTCACATTGTGTGAGTTTATTTTTAGTGCAACGTTGAGGTTGGTTGTTAGTTCAAGGAGTGCATGTAGTGAGCGTGGGGCCCTTAAAACCGTAGTGCTCATCGCCGAGAATGTCGTGCTATTAAGAATGCAGACCGACGTGGGTACATGATTTTTTTCAAGTAGTTTTTTTTTCTCAAAACATGAAAGAACAGAAATTGGGCCTGTTAATGGCCAAGTGTTATGTGCATCTTTGTTTTTGTAAATAGGAATGACTTTGGATGATTTGAGGTGATCTGGGAAAGTACTGGTGAGAGTGATTGGTTAAATTGGCATCAGAGGCGAAATGATGTTATCATTATGACATTGTTAGCAAGCCAGGGATCTACCTTGTCGGTTGCTGCCACTTTACCAGTTTCAGCAGGTAGCGAAGTTGGTGCATTTCATCTACAGTGACAGGATTCAGGAAAATTGAGGTGAATGTGTTTTTTGGGAGGTGTTTATTAAAAATGTTTATTGGAAGGTGGCGGATTTTGTTAGCCAGGGTTTTTGCCCAGGTAGTTGTAGTGATCGTTGAAGCATCTAGTATGTCAAGCGGGTCAGTTATCTGCTTCTGATTATGAGTGAAAAATGGTCAGGGATGTTTATGGATACCTTCCTGCCTAAATAGTTTGAGGAATGTCAGGGTTTGGTTAAGTAATTTGTGAATCTCTGAATTTGTTCTGGATTGGTTTTTTCTGGCAATAGAATAAGGTGCGTAGTTTGTGGATGTATTGTTTGTATTTTTTTTGGTTGCTGGTGTGTTTTTTTTCAGGTATTGTTTTATAGGAGCCGTTGCTTGTGTTTGATGAGTGGAAAATTGCTGGGGTCATCCAGGGCGCTTATGGTTACGATTTTAAGGTTCTCTCTTCTTTTTGAATGGGGAATGATTCGTTGTAAGGTTTGGTATAGTATATGAATGAAGTTATTGTACGCTCGGTTAGGGCCATTTTCTGTGAGTATATGTATTCCAATGATCTCAGTGGTAGTCTACGGTTAAATGTCGATCTGTTGTGGTCTCTGTAATCACGTTTAGTGATTTGTTGTTTTTGTGGCTTGCTATCGCTTAAGAGATGTAATGAGGGGGAAAGATGGAAAGGGCTGTGTGTGTCAGTGACAAATATCCTGGTGTGGGAGTCTGTGTCAGTGGAATTGGTGAGACTGTGTTCAATGAGGTGGGCCTGTGTTGTGCGTACTTCTTGTAGGTCTGTTAATGTTGGGGATATAAGAATTGCAAGTGATGTGTTAATAAAAGTCATTAATGTGTGGACGAGGAGGGAATAAATGAGAAGATTGATATTAAAGTCGCCGGACAATATATAATCACGGTTGGGTTGGGGTTATTTAGTTCAGTGAGGAGCTGCTCGAAGCTTTTTTTATAATTTTGGATTGTGTGTTAATGCAGTCGAAATAACTCCGACAGTTACGTGGTTTGGTCTAGTGTTGGTGTTAACGGTGAGTGAGTGTGAGAAGATGAAAAGGAGTCAATTCGGTGGTCTGGTGGGTGTCAAGGATTGTATGAGTGAGGTTGATTTTTATGTTGTAAGGACCAAACTCCCCTTCTCTGCCGTGCGGGGTCTGGAATGTAGTGTAGCATTAAAGTGAGGTGGTGACGTGGTATTGCGGTGACTGAGCCATGTTTCTGAAAATGCTAAGACATGGAAAGAGTGGTTGAGATTGATCAAAGTAGTTGGTGATTTCTTCATATGATTTTGTTGATACTGCGACAGTTAAAATGGAAGATGGAAAATGAGTCGGTGCTTGATGGTGGATTTATTAGTGTATTGAAGCTTTTCATCTGTGTGATAGCGGGAGTCAGAATCAGGATTGTTGTGGGTGTGTGATGAAAGATGGGTGGTCACATGTTGGAGATGATATGGGGTCTGTAGTAACGGTTGATTCAAAGGGAGTTAAGTTTGATGATGTTCAATTTAGTATTGGTGAAAAAGTATATAGTGATGAGTGCAGTTCTCTTCGTCGTGAGCTGGGTGAATGGTAGATTCTAAATTGCATGGGGGCACGGAATTACTGAAAAGGGTAAAACAAAAGGAGGGAAAAAAAACGGCGAAGGGGGTGGGTTTATAAGGGGAGGAAAAGAGTGAGCGAGAGAGCGAGAGGTAGCGAGAGAGAAAGAGAAAAAGAGAGGGGGGGGGGATTAAAAAAAACTAAAAAATTAAAAAAAAAAAAATTAGGAAAGAGTAATGAGAACCAGGTAGATAACAGGAGACAATACTGTGGGCACGGATGTGGTGACAAGTCAAACAAGACAAGGCAACAAAGACTAGAAAAAGTCGAAATAAACAAGGGGACTTAAAAAATTACCAAAATTACAAAATATATTATACAAAAACAAAAGTTACAGCAGATATTCGAATAATAGATCACTTTTAAGGGTCCCAGGAATTAACACAATACAACTTCAATTGATACTGTAATTACGTAAGTAAAAAAGTGCTGTAAATTTGGGTAATTTGAGGATACTCAAAACCTTATGATATGTATTTAATTAGTATACAACTACAGTATGTACCACTATATGCGCTAACATGAAAACAATATATAAAGCGATTTCAGTTTTTTTTGATAATTTTTATGGGCCCATACTCATTAAAATATATAAACATATATACATACATACCTACAAACAACCCACAATATGTGTTACACTCACATAACACCTACATTACAAAAATGTCCCACACCAACACAAATACACTTAACACAACACCACACCGCACAAACACCCCCCACACAACATTGCAAACGGACCATAAATATCAAAAGGAGATAGAAACGGCAAATAATACATGGCCACATACATTTTGGACAAATCAGTCAATTAACACGAGCACACACATATGTAAGACCTAATAAGCGACCATGTCACAAGGAGCTACGGAAATCGTTAGTTACCAAGGCTCTGAAAATATTAATCAAATTGGCAATATGTAAAACCGAATGGCACTATTAAAAGTGTAAAAAGTATGATATAACAAGTGAGACACAGAAAAAGCGTTAAGTTAGTGAGCGCTCATAATTGCGCAAACAGGATGAAGACCAATATCAAGGCTAGCGACAGAAGAAAAAAATAACACAAATTGGGAGAAATGGCAAAAAAAAAAAGGATTTACGCTTGTTCACGTCCGTGGTCAGATGGACCTGTGATTAAACAAATCCATACCACATAATATTATTATTCAATATAGTAAAATGAAATATTAGACAGCCGAGATCAATATTACATTATACTGAGCATTATGACCAAGTATGTAATTTGCACATGCAACCGAAAGCCACATGGTGCATGATTAAAGACATATTTACATGGAAGCGGATATGAAGTTGTGATTTAATTTCCTCGCACACTCGCACCGACACCACGACGTACACACCACGTGCACACACGGGCACAAGCACACACAAACCACGCACACACACACAAAACACAAAATCCACAGGAACCGCACACCACACACAACACACACACGTCCAAAAACATACAAAAAGCTAATAATAAAGAGGAGAGATAATAATGACACTATGCATAGCTAACATAAAATGAATTAAACAACGTCAATTGACAAAATAGTGATAAGACTATAGGGGTGGTATGTTACATTGAAAAGCAGGAGGAGAGAGGTTGCAATTATCAAACTCATTAATTTTAATTCCATCATTGTAATATTTGAAAACTAAGCAAGTAAACCACATGCAAGAATGGTAATAAATGAGAGAGACAACAAAAAAAGCATAATTTTGATGAGGAGAAAAATTTACAAAAAGAGCCAAAGACCAAAACCGACAAAATAGCAAAAACGAGGGAAATGCAGATTAACCCTAATTGAACAAGAAACCACGGCTGTTCGTGTATCACTCATCAATTAATAATAAAAATTAGATATGTTTAGGCATTCTGATGACACTTGTCGATTTTTTTAATAAAAGAAAAAAATTGTAATATTAACAACATAATATTTTGTTATACATAATACTAAGGAGATCAGGATACAAAGCATATGACAAAATGTGTGGTTAACATGCAATCGAGATCGAGAATCAATTAACAAACGGATATAAGACTATAGGGGTCATGTTACACTGAAAGAAATTGAATTTGCGTATTGACCGTAGCCCAGAGGGTTTGGTTTTTAGACGACGAGATACAAATAGCTGAATACGGGAAAATTCAGAGAAAAATATAACTTTTGAATATGAAGTTGCAGGCGACCCGTTGTTGTCGTGTAGCCCCAGTGAGAGGGGTAAGTTACTATGGGGGTCAATATTGAATGCTCAAATCTAATGAAATCATAGCTCAAATTATTCCTTAAGTTACCAGGAGTAAAAAAGTCACTTGGGTCAATGTGTGTGGTGCTTCCTTCCAAGATATTTGGAACATAGGCTAAATGTCATTGTTATTCAGGAAAGGTCAACGTTTGTAATACAAGATTTCTTGGTAAAAAATATTAAAAAAACACATTTCATGATTATGATCAAAAATAAGCTTTTTATTTTGCATAGGGTTGGTCCCTTATAGGGAGGGTGCTGGATAATGTCCCCATCCCATAGAATCCTGCAGGGAATTTTGTATCCCTTCAATTATAACAACAAGGAGATGCCGAACAGCTGCAAAGGCATTTCATAGTTGGATTCAGTATCATTATACATTTAAAAAAAAATTTTTAACGAAAAAATCTGGCGTATTGCAACGGTTGACATTTTCTTGCATAAACAAATGACCTTTATGCCTATTTCCCATATCTGGAAGGGCACCCCACGGGCGTGTGACCAATGACTTTTTTACTCCTGTTACCTAAGGAAGAATTTGAGCTATATATATTAGATTAGAGCAGTTCAAAAATTTTGACCCCATAGTAACTTTACCACTCTCCTGGGGCTTTCGCAACAACGGGTACCCGGCAGACTTTCATATTTGCAAAAGTTATGTTTTTCTCTGAATTTTCCGTGTTCAGATATTGGTATCTCGTTTCAGTCTAACCAAAACCTTAGGGGCTGATGCTCTAAGGAGGCCTGCTGTAAGTTCTTACAGTGTGTGCGTCGATTGTTTGCGTAGTTCTTAGTGAATATATCACCAATCTGAGTAAAACTGGTACTCATCACCGTAGCGCTCTTCCAGATATTTAAAACCCGACGGTTAATGTACGAAACGGTAGGGCACCAAGCGAACGTAAGGCTTTTAAAACATTGCCACCATGAGCTCATATGTTCGCAACGTGATGATAACGTCTTCCCCGCGTGAAGAGGTTGTTCATTGGACTCTACCGAGTTCTGGCATTTCCTTTAACACGGTGAAATTAATTGTTAACATTGTTTGAGATCAAGTGATCAGAGGTTGAGATTGGTCCTTTATCGAGTATTATTTATATTAAGAGAGGGCCTACTTGCGTAATCTAAGCTTCGCTTATAGGCGCTTTTATGGTGACATAACGAATTGTTGATATCCACTATCACTAACGAACAAGACTAGACCCACTTGGTGTAAACACACCAATGTGAACTCGTGCACGGGCTCTCTGATGTTACAATAAACCCGGAATGGAAACTGTCTAACTGAAACCCTCGTCAATATCACCTACAAGCGAATCATTTAAGAAAAAAAAAAACGACCAAGTATCTAGAAACCAACCCTCGCATCTAACCTAAGTCTAGCGCAATCACTCACATCTTTGTTTGACCTGCGTCGAGGAGCTGCAGGAGTACATCGGTCAAACGTGATGTTTTGGTTTGTTTGATGAGTGCTTTATATTGAAAGAGTATTGGCCGCAATATCGTCTGAGCCCATAGACAATGTTTATATTACAAATAACTACATGGTGCTATATCGGGAAATAGGGCACACTATTTTCCCGGGGATTACTGGCTACGGGCATATCCCGAACCCGAAGGTGGTGAGTGGTGAGGGTGATAGGCCCGTAGCCGTACAAGGGAAAATAGTGTGCCCTATTCCGAATAAACCATTAGTATTTGTTTTCTTACACATAACGGGACTCTGGGGGCGAGGTGTAGGAAAACAGTTCAATCTCTCCCTAGGGAAAAGTTCGCGTAACGGAATCAGCCAAGAAATAGGCATGATGATTGTGTTCATGAAAATTCATGAGGTGTAATAATAGATATTATCAAAGGCGAAGCGAATAGGAACTCGCTTAAATTTGCGTGCCAAACGCACCCTCTTTGTTCCATGACGCAGACTTCGACGCGATCTAGTCAGCCGTGTGGAAACCGGCCTCATGGATTATTTCATGCTTTCTAAACGCTTCTTGAAGATTTTGTAGCGTAAATTTGTGCGTAGGGCGTACATGCTTATCCAGTACGCACGGCGAGTTCGAAACAAAAACAAAATTATCTGACTTCGCTCGTACCTCAAAGGGCGGAGAGTCCTCCTTTCTAACGCCTATAAGATTTTGTGGACATTGTTGAGGTATAGCGCCACCAACCCGGCACCAAGCTTGTTCAAACCAACATGTTATTAAGTCATTAAGATGTTCTCGTATCAAAAGGTGAGAGTTAGTAACATTGAAAATCCTATTCAAATTATAGTATGGCGCATTGATTTTAATAATGAGTGAGTTGTTTCCTTTAGTTATCTGTTGCGCCAATCCCAACCTCTTCTCAATTAAACGACTGGTCGCCCTTATGCCCAGTTCTGTACGTGAGAAGACGTCGGTCGTGCTCTTTATTATCCTCACGTTGGCTCGCGAGTTCCTATTTAATTGATTGATTTATTCATTTTATTAACATATAAGAATAATTAGGCCTGGTCCTGCTAATAGGTTCCGTATGAAATTAAGACGCCCTGCTACTTTACGGAAAAAAAATACGGCGCATTTCACCGACGCGCTCCACTTGCTTTTTCGCGTACTACCCGTACGCGCTCCACATACTTGTGGCCGTACTATGCGGCCGACGCGCTATGTGCATCATTTGGTTTAATAGTTTATATATTTTATTAATCTAGTATTTAATTTTAATTATTATTTCTTTATTTAAATGAACATAAATACAAGATACCATTCATTTCGTTAATATTTTCACAAGCAAAAAAAAAAAAGCATTAGGGAAAATATATCATAATTAAAAGGACACCATTCATTCCGTTAATGTTTTCACAATCAAAACAGGAACATTGGCAAAAATATATAAATAAATAATACGTAAGTACAAGGTCACGCAGTCATTCCGTTAATATTTTCACAAAAAGAGGCAATTAGCGCAAATATAAATGAATAAAAAAACATACTAAGATACCGATGGCACATCTCGTTAATATTTGTCACAAGCAAAAAAGAACATTAGCGAAAATATATAGAATGAATACGTAAATAGAAACATATATGAAGGTACTATTCATTCCGTTATTTTTCACAGCAACAAAGAACATTAGCGAAATGATATAAATAAATAAAAATGACACCATTCATTCGTTAATATTTGCACAAGCAAAAACGCACACTAGCAAAAATATATAAATAATAAATAAATAAAATAGACACCATTCATTCCGTTACTATTTTCACAAGATAGAGTCATTAGCGAAAATATAAATGAATAAAAAAACAATAGCAAGATATCCATTCATTGCGTTAATATTTTTCACAACAAACAAAGTAAACATTAATGAACAAAAAAGACACCATTCATTCCGTGGCACATGACACTTCCATATGTAGCCGCTCCTCTGCATAATTTATCATGAACATAAATGTTATTAATTTTTAGCTGTTTATTGCCGTTGTTGATCAAACAGAGGCCAAATTAAAATAAATTTTTGTGATCATGTAAATATATACAGGGTACATATGGAAGTCTTTCCCATTCCGTTAACGCTCCAATCTGAAAAAGTAATTTAAGAACAAATATTAATAAAGCAAATAAAGTCCGTCTGATGAATAGATCCCGGCCTTAAGAATAAATAAAGCCGTCAGAACACTAGATCCAGTCCTCTACTTCTTGCTTTAGCCTTCCTCCCCCAAAAACTACTGAGCCCCTCTTTTGCTTAAATATATTCCCCCAAAGAAAACCCCTTTTTGGGGGGCCCTTCCGGGACGGTGAACAATTAAACCTTGTTGACTATCGATCATTATATACTGCCTCATATTAGATCGCTGTCATCTGATTGGTTAAAGTGGAGGCATAAATTCAACTAGTCTTCAAGACTTGAACCAAAAATGAACTATTACCTGGGAGAGCGGGCATGTTCATGACTATGCCGGACACTCTTCCCAGCTTAAAGACTGTCGTACGAACTATTATGAGTGTACACATTGAAGCTGGTGTAAGAAATCGTGTCATTTTGCTTGACGGGATATGCCAGAATCCAGCCCTGGAGTCTGGCTCTACTGACAGTACGGAGTAAACAAAATGTAGTGCAAGTCTGATTGCAGGCTTGGAAGGAAATGGCTGAATCGCAGGACCTGTATTCATGCTATGAGCTTGTAGAAGATCTGAAGGAATCTAGAATGCAGCTCAAATGGGGGGGGTGGTGGGTGGGGCTATATACCAAAACGGCAGGTAAAATACACGTGAGATATTCGAGGATTATAATTTGACACCAGATAACGCCATCTGTGCATGCTCGTGAAACGTTTCTGATTCGAGTTTAGCGCATCTTGGCTCGACAACAATGGCAAAATTCGATTATGCGGATCGCGTTTGGCCTCGCAACATCACTTCCTGAATCATAACAGTAAATGGTTGATTGTCTATTCTTCATAAGTTTTGGACGCCTAAGTTACACAAATTGTTAAACCATAGCATTCATGCCATGGCCTACCATACAGATATATAGGCCTGGTGTTAGGCATGCCTATCTCTGGCTAGAATATAAATGTCCTTTAACCAATCAGTTGATCAAGAAGCTATACATTCGGTATAATAAAACAATATTGACTACTTTTATTCGGAGCATGTTTAAACTATAGCCCTCGTGATGCTCATATACGCCTACTATTGTGACGGGCGGGAATCATGAAGTTCTCCGTGTCCATATGTGTAATGAGTATTTTTATACATACGTTGATACCTTTAAGATGTAAAAATAATAAAGATTTGGGGAGCTTCGTATACCGCGCGTTTTTCGCTTTTGGCATATTCGCCCTCTGCCAATCGCGGTCGGTCTCTCTGCCACCGTTCCGCGACTTCGACCGCATTGTACTCGAAGGTGGTATTGTGTCAGCAACCTGAAGATTTTGAAGGAAATTCAT
>JAMKCH010027627.1:0-19233 GCA_023653785.1 Ophioderma brevispina
TACACGGATCAGATTGACGAGTCGGGGCAAGAAAATATTAAGCTAGTGCTCAACAAAAACGCAAAAGTCAAGTTGCGGCTTGAGGAACGATGCTATACTGGAATTGAACGCAGGCTTACGGGAAATATTAGGATTCACCGGTAATAGCGATACGTACCTAAGACGTCAACGTCGATTATACCCGTCGCTCCTAATGTGGATCGACTCCATGTATGTTTACACGGACATCATTGAAGATCAAATTGGTTTGTGGGACGTCGCGGCCTTTACTACTTCGCATCGTCCACGTCGTGGCGAAAGAACTCTCGGGAAGCAAGAGTGGTGACCTACCATCCCCGCACTTCGGGGACTAAATCTAATAACTTTGACCTATAGTTATATATTAGAAGGGACACGGGCGATCGCGTCACTTTTCAAAGAGAAGGGTCGTAGTCAATCTGGTTTTCAGACTGTAAAAGCCTCAGGTTTAAATCAGTACTTGGTGATCTAACCATGATTGGTTCGGGGATTATTCGGGAGGGCAAATACCAGTGTTCGAAGGCACTCGTTTTCAAAGAGGACACGGGTTAGTTTCTAATTCGGTCGGACGTCTATTGAAATCGGCTGTCCCTTTATTAAAGTCAGGGGCAAAGAGTTTGGGGAAAGAGGCTCTGAAAACGGGTCTAGCTATAGGTCAAGATGTCTGATCGGAGAAAATATAAAAACAGCTAGCAAGAAGAGAGGCGGTCAGACGGCCAGAAGTATTCGATATATCCCTAGCGATAGAATCCCTTCATCAGAAGCTCTCCAGGTTCAACGTGGATGCGGTGTTCGTACTAGAAAAGTAGAAGGAAGCGTCGAAATCATCATCAACGTTATCCCCGAATAGGGGGTATAAACGCAAGGCATCTTCCAGATCAACCAGTACCTTCCAGACCAATCGGATGATAAGGACTGGACTCTCTACTCCCGATATTTTGAATTACACTGAATTCTTCATCATGGCTTTCCTAATCGATGAGTCCTGCCGTTGCTCCAAATTCTGAAGTCCAGTCTATTCACTTTGCCGCCTACGCAGAGTCGATATATGGGTGGACAATTTTTGGAGTTCAAACCCTTGAACACTCTGACATCTACAGGCCCTTGGTAATTACTATTCCCGGGCATGGTGAAATGTAACCTCGACAATTTTTCCCCAACCCACTTACATCTGCAGTAAAGATACTCAGGCTACACGGACCGATCTGCTGACCAGCCTGCCAAACTGCGGAACACCTCACCTGTTTCTCCAAGTCCTTTAGTCACATCGCGTTTATCTCAATGATAGAATGCTTTAGCGCCCACCAACACGTACCTATACAGAGCCTCCTAGAAACTCTCGTCTTACGGTCCTGGCGGCAAAGGTTCCCAACTGAGCCATGGGGTCTGGTGGTATCAAAAGGACACCGCCGGTAAGATGGACGCCGCGACCCCAACGAAGATGACGCCGATGCCAATATGGGATAAAAAATCTGTACGATTTTTACAACCTTAACCAAAACTATCAACATCGTGGATCTTACTCGGCCCGCTACCACAGAATCTCTGCTTCATTAATAAGCTACTGCTGATCAATGTCGACGTCAGATTCAAGCTGCACCGAAGCAAGGAAGAGTTCTGTTTGCTTTCATCCTTGGCACCACCTCAGGCTGCGCCAAATTTCAGGGTAAAAATACAGGATGCAACCTTGTACGTGAAAGCCATCAAACTGAACCCGAGTCTGATGCTCGCTCACGCAAAGGAGTTGGAAAAAGGATTAACCGCTAAATACCCCTTTCGACACGTGGAGGTAAAGGCGATATCCATTCCTCAAGGAAACCTGAACTTTGTTCGGGAGAGTCTGTTTACGGGTCAAGTCCCAAGACGGTTGATCGTGGGTCTGGTGGACAATACCGCATTCGCAGGAACTTACAGCAAGAATCCTTTACAACTTTCAAACCATAAAGGTCTAAACTACTTGGCTCTACACGTCAACGGGGAGCAGTGCCTTGGAAACCTATAAGACCTAAATTCGGCGCTGCGGATCAGACCGGACATCTGGTGGCTTACCAGACGCTGTTTCAGGGAACCAACATCCTTCACAAAGATCAGGGGATAGACATCGACAGGTCGGAGTACGCGCAAGGCTATACTCTGTACGCCTTCGACTTGACGGCAGACGGATCTGATGATGGACATTTGAACCCCATACAAAATGGATCTGTGAGATTGGAGCTTCAGTTCGAAGAGGCCCTAGCAAACACGGTGAATCTGATCGTCTATTCGGAGTGGGATTCCGTCTTCGAGATCACCAAGTCGCGTTCTGTCATAGTGAACTAGAGCGATTGAACGATCAGCATGAACACCGTGGAATATACAGCGAGCTGTTAACGCAGATCCTATACTTTCCGACATGTTTAAAGGTGTGTTAGCGAGAGATAGTTTACCCCGGAGAATAGGTCAATTTCCGAGTGCCTACATTGTCAATACGGATAGTAGTAATGAAGCGGGGAAACATTGGGTAGCTTTCTACGTTGAAAGTCCGGAATACGGTGAATTTTTTGACTCGTACGGGAATCCTCCCGAAAAGCTTGCCGCAGACTTTTTGAATTTCTTGCGTGAAAATTGTAAACATCGGCTTTACAATTCAAAACGCCTTCAAGGGAAATTGACCACGGTGTGTGGACAATACTGTCTGGCATTTCTTCACCATAGGTCTAGAAATGTACCCATGAAAACTTTCGTGAAGATGTATTTACCGCAAACACGGATCTTAATGATACGCTCATTAACGAATTTGTAAATATGTATTATCAGCAAGAATTGACAGTGGTGGATCGTAATTTCGATAGATAATAGGTCACCGGAGTAGTAAGTGTAGTAAATAAAATTAAAAAAAAAAAAAAACCTTAATGTAAAATTTTCCTAGTCAGACATGTATAAAACGAATCATGTAACGATGTACAATGTATGTTAACTTACCTCTATAGTGTATAGACTATAAAGCTTAAGCAAATGCACATTTCCTTCATAAGTCTTTGTTCTTTGATGCCTTAGACTAATTTCAATGACGTAGTATCACGTGACCGTTTTGTTATCTATATTTATCCCTCTTCTGCAGGTATAAGCCGACACATCGACCTAACTCGACAAACGCATCGCGAGCATTAGTCATGGAAGACCGGATCAGAAACTGTACTACCACCGAAGAACTGAACGAATTGATAGAGGGTGTGGAACTGGATTGTCATAATCGAGATGTAGCCTTACGGCATTTGATCGACCATAAAATGCGATTCTACCCGGGATCCGACGGTTCAAGACTCCGAGTCTTTGGAACAAATGTTAGAAGATTGCTATAACCGAGAGGTCATTTTGCGTGAATTAGGCTGGTCGGAGCCCACTGCATATGAGAATCAACCGTCTGAAAGCGATTTCTCGTTGGATACCGTACTGAATACTCAGTCCCAACAGCAACAACGCGGATCTGGAATGACTAACGGGATCTCGAGAAAACGAAAGCATGACGAAATAGACACCGACTCTGAAGATGAGGACGAAATCGATGATAAAAATAATGAAAGCGAAACTAATGAAAGTATTACGGTCAACAACTACTACGACGTAGACCAAGTACATCAGCGTCACGTCAAAAAGTACAATGCCACAGCGACAGACTACAAGATCAAATTAAAAAATATGGACGATCTTCCCAACGTAGAGGCTATGACTACATTGTCCAAAGTGTTTGAAGACATCCTAGATCGGTTGACTGATGGTATGCAAGGTCGAGATTTCGTTCGATTTGTCCTTCAAGCGCCCGGGTTAGATAAGGCTATTTCTCTCCCTTTCATCAAGAAAGACGATTTGTCCTTGGATAGGATCATGACGAAAATAGAGCACGTGCTCCAATCCCACGAGGAACTGCGGGTGGACGACACGTGGGAATCAACTTCGTTCATATGGAAATGCCCTCCGGTGGAAAAACCGGTAGAAAAATATTTCAAAATTGGGAAGAAAAGAAGAAAAACCTAAGATGCATCATTAGAATCGATGGGTCTCACGATTCCACCTGCTGTGCTCGAGCCATCGTAACAGGAATCGCAAAATACGAGCTTAAAAAGACCGACCCACAGTGGATTAGCGTTCGACTCGGTAGAAAGGAGCAGAGAGACCGTGCATTCGATCTTCACCAAAAAGCAAAGGTGCCTGTTGGCCCCTGCGGATTGAAAGAAGTGGAAGCGTTTCAAAATGTCATTCCTAACTATCAACTCTGCGTGGTTTCAAAAGAACATTTCAATCAAATCATCTACATCGGACCAGCAAAACCGAAAGGTATTTATTTACTCTACGGAGATGACCATTACGATCTCATCACGTCGATGACCGGCTACTTGAATCGAGGGTATTGGTGCCACTCCTGCAAAATGGGATACAACGAAAAGAACAGACACCAGTGTGAAAAGACGTGCAAGTTGTGTTTCTCGAGTGGTTGTCAACTAGGGAAAGACGTTTCATCCTGGAGGTATTGTCAAGATTGCAATAGACACTTTAAAGACCAAACATGCTACGACAATCACAAACGAGTCCGATCCAACACTAAAGAATGGGAAAGCGTATGCAGTCAGTATTACAGGTGTCGTCATTGCGATCAGTTCGTCAACAACAAATTGCACGCCGACCTGAAAAAAACTCACCTCTGTTCAGAATCCTACTGCCACGTCTGCCAAAACTTTTTCCCGGTAGGTCACAGATGCTACATGAAACCCGTAGAGAAAAAGACAACAGACGGGAGAATTGAAGGAAAAACGCCCCTCAAATATATCTTCTTTGACTTTGAGTGTACCCAAGATGGAGGTATTCACGAACCCAACCTATGCGTGGTGCAGATGGTGTGCGAAGATTGTCTCCGTCAACCCTTCGAGACACCGTGCGGTATTTGCGGGGAAGAGAAAGAGAAAATCTTTGAAGGCGAAAAATGTAGAGATGAGTTCTGCGCGTGGTTGTTCGGCGATCTCACACATAAACGATCTGTCTGCATTGCTCACAATATGCAAGGATATGACGGTTACTTCATTCTTCAGTATCTGTACGAAAATGCCGTACTACCAGCGGTAAAACTATGATGATCTACGTTAAAGAAGTGGGTGTGCGTTTTATCGACTCCTTAAACTTTTTCCCTATGTCACTGTCCAGACTACCGAGAGCCTTCGGTATTCCCGAATGCAAGGGATTCTTTCCACACCTTTTCAACAGGAAAACCAATCAGAATTAAAAAAAAAAAAAAAAAAAAAGTAGAGAAAAAGACAACAGACGGGAGAATTGAAGGAAAAACGCCCCTCAAATATATCTTCTTTGACTTTGAGTGTACCCAAGATGGAGGTATTCACGAACCCAACCTATGCGTGGTGCAGATGGTGTGCGAAGATTGTCTCCGTCAACCCTTCGAGACACCGTGCGGTATTTGCGGGGAAGAGAAAGAGAAAATCTTTGAAGGCGAAAAATGTAGAGATGAGTTCTGCGCATGGTTGTTCGGCGATCTCACACATAAACGATCCGTCTGCATTGCTCACAATATGCAAGGATATGACGGTTACTTCATTCTTCAGTATCTGTAGGAAAATGCCGTACTACCAGAGGTCGTCATGAACGGTGGTAAAACTATGATGATCTACGTTAACACTTATCCTGGACCCGTGCTATGTCAAATCATGGGCTTCACACACCAGGGAGTTTAAAAAAAAAAAAAAAAAAAAAGGCCTCGTGGCGAGACACTCTGGCTAGAAAATCTAGGGCAGAGTCCGGTCAAAATTGCTATGTCTCGCTTATTTTGAGAAGAAGTTCCAGTTGACTGGCCTAAAACAATGGAACTGCTGAAGCAAGTCTGGGTCCCATATGACCCACTTTCACAGGAAAAGGGTTAAAGAAGTGGGTGTGCGTTTTATCGACTCCTTAAACTTTTTCCCTATGTCACTGTCCAGACTACCGAGAGCCAAAAAAAAAAAAAAAAAAAATTTCAACAGGAAAACCAATCAGAATTACGTCGGTCCACTTACCGACCCTGAGTATTTCGACCCCGATGGCATGTCTAAGGAGGGCCGCAGAGAAGCCTTCTACCTGTGGTACCGTGAAGAGAAAGCCAAGAATGAACCGTACGAATTGCGGAATGAATTGCGAAAATACTGCATCCTCGACGTAGAGATTCTACGTAAGTGTTGCGTACAATTTAGAAACCTGTTCAAAGAGGTAACCGTTACGAGTGATAATCCAGAGGACCAAGATTCGGGCATTGACCCTTTCGAAAATATGTTTACTATCGCCGGAGTGTGCAACTTAGTCCTCAGGAGAAATTTTCTGAAACCTGAAACCATCGCTATCATTCCTCCTCACGGATACCGACCTAACCAAAACTACTCCCGCGACTCGATACAATGGCTAACTTTCTTGGCTCGAAGAGATGGAGTACATATACGGCACGCCCTCAACGGAGGCGAAGTTTGCGTTGGCAAGTACACGGTAGACGGCTGCTGCGTGGATGAAAAACGCCTTTACGAGTACCAGGGATGTAGGTATCACTCTTGCCCCGAATGCTATTCTCCCGACGACGACAATCCCATATACAAAGAATCCAATGCCGAGATTTATCGCCGGACCCTGTTCAAGATACATCATCTCCGTCAAATGTGCCCGGATTACGAGATCGTGACCATCTGGGAGCACGAATGGAAGAAAGTTTGGGACGATTTTCCGGAAGACCTCAAAAAGGAAATCGCATTCCCATGCATCGTCGATCCTCTAGATCCTAGAGAGTGTCTTTACGGCGGTAGAACAGGGGCGACTAAACTCTATCACGATTGTGAAAATGAAGAAGAAATCCACTATGTCGACTATACAAGCTTATATCCATATGTATGTAAATACTCCCCAATGCCGAAAGGACATGCAGAGGTCATCACGGATCATTTCCAAGACATATCTGCATACTTTGGTCTGATCAGATGCACCGCGATACCTCCCAGGAGTTTACTGCATCCCGCTCTTCCCTATCGTGCTCACGGTAAACTTATGTTTGCCCTCTGTCGCACCTGTCTTGAAACCAAGCAGCAAACCCCTTGTCAGCATACGGACGATCAGAGGAGTTTAAGAGGATCTTGGCCAACCCCCAAAGTTCAGAAAGCAAAAGAAAAAGGATACAAAATAGCAAATATCGAGGTAGTCTGGCATTGGCACGATATAGAAGTGTACAATCCGCAGAGACGATCTGGTGGGCTCTTTGCGGAATACATAGACACCTTTCTAAAAATCAAGCAAGAAGCTTCAGGATGGCCAAATTGGTGCGATACGGAGGAACTAAAACAAAAATACATCGATGATTATTTCACCAACGAAGGAATTTCTCTGGATCCAACCAAGGTCGATAAGAACCCGGGTCTTCGTTCACTCGCAAAATTGTGTTTGAATAGTATGTGGGGAAAGTTTGCCCAAAGAGCTAATATGAGGCAAACTGAACTCTTCAGCGACGAACCTGCCAGGGTGTATGACCTTCTCAACAATGACTCCGTCATCGTTCACGACATACGTTTCATCAATCAAGAAGTGGTGGAAGTGAATTACGATTACGAAAAAGACTTCGTCAAAGTAAATCCCAACACCAATGTAGTGTTGGCCGCATTCACAACGTGCTACGCGCGTCTTAAACTTTATGAAGTTTTAGAACGAGTAGGATCTTCCTGCGCCTATTACGACACAGATTCCTGCGTCTTCCTGGTAAAGCCGGGGGAATCCAACTCGAGCTAGGCGATTACTTGGGACAGCTGACCGACGAGTTAGAACCTGGAGAATTCATTCAAACCTGGGCCTCCGCAGGTTGTAAAAACTACACCTTCAAGACTAATTTGGGAAAGACGGTTACCAAAGTGAGAGGAATTACTTTAAACCATCGGAACTCGGAAGTGATCAACTTCGACGTAGTCTGTAGAATGGTTCGAAACCTGCCTCTAGAAGAAGAATCTGAAAAAGTTACCGTAACGGACCCCCGAAAGATAACCAGGGATGTCAAAAGGAAAAGGATCGAATCAAAATGCACGAGTAAGGACTATAGAGTCGTCTTCGACAAAAGGGTTCTGAGAGAAGACTTCTCCACCGTACCGTATGGTTATTAAAACGACTATACTAACCCACCTTTTTTCAGTTTGCTACAAGATGGATCTAGAAGCGACACGTACCGAGACTCCGTCTACCCGCAGAAAGCGAATCGCTAAATATGCATCTATTCCACTCTTATTGATCGGCAGCCTTCTGGCCACTAACACGGCTCTAACTGTGAAGAAACATAACGGCAGGACCACCGTGTCAGCTTGTCATAACGTTAGCCTACCATCTTTGATTGATGTACCTTGGTCGGAATACATCACGAGTGAAACCACGACTACACCACCGCTAGAGAACTTACCGTTTCAAATCAATTCCTCACACTGTCTAGAGAAAAATATCTTCTCTCTCGGTGGAGACATTTTCTTATCCGTCTGTGGATATAAAGAGACGATGCGGGTGGACATCCGAAGATTTATAATAACCGCCAACGGAACAGGTTCGCTCCTACCATCCGAGGGATTTACTTATCGGATAAACAGTGGCAAAAACTCAAACTCGAGTTAACATCCATCGATATCTCCATTGCGGACGTTAAGGAAGGACTAAACGAAACATCGCCCTTTCGACGTTAATAGTCATGGATCCCAGACTCATACACCCATTCACTATGCTGTGTGCAGGACCTACATCGAGTGGCAAAACATTCTTTGTTAAAAGATTACTCTACGAAGGGGAACGTGTAACCGAAGGAGCTCCGGAAAAAATACTATGGTGTTACGGGGAATACCAAGTTGCGTACAAGGACATGTCCCAATACTTATCCAACATTCGCTTCATCGAAGGCGTTCCCGACGATTTGGAGGCACAAATCGATCCTACGCGGAGAAATATGATAGTCATTGATGATCTCATGGCAGAAGCTTCGAATAATCCTCTGGTCACGCGACTCTTTACCAAAGGTTCGCATCATAAAAATCTCTCGGTCATTTTCATCTCTCAAAACTTATTTCACGGATCGAAAGAATTTAGAACCATCAGTCTAAACTGTCAATATCTGGTGTGTTTCCGTTCCGTTCGTGACAAGACCCAAATCACCCACCTCGCCAAACAGATGTACCCGGGAAAAATAAAATTTCTACAGGAAGCTTACGACGATGCCACCAAGTGTAAGGACCACGGATATCTGTTTATTGACCTTAAACCACGTACTCCCGAAAACTTGAGAGTCAGGACAAACGTCTTCCCGGGCGAGACTCAGATCGTCTATGTTCCTAAATAACTATAAAATTAAAGCAAAGTACGCTCCCACTTTCATTACTTCACCATGTCTAAAAGACTTAAGAACAACGCGGACGTGCTCCGCTTCTTAGTCAAGTGCAACCCTCGACAGCGAAAGGCTGTGCTACATCACGCCGACAAGGATCTAGTGAACACTATTTGCGAGTGTGCTGCCAATGTACTCAAGGGACACGTTAAGCTAAATAACGCGGCCAAGAAAAAACTATCAACGCACAAGCGCCAACTGAGGGAATTATCGAATAAAAAACTGTCGCAGCAGAAAAGGAAACGCCTTCTAGTTCAACAAGGAGGGGGATTCTTAACCGCTCTCCTACCACCCATTCTAGGAGCTCTATCCAGTATTCTATTCAAAAAGTAAACATGCAGCACGCCAAGAAAATGATTCTGGTAGACCCCAGGGAACTGAACCAAACAGCGAGAAATCTCTTGGATCGAGATAAAACTCTCTCCGTGGTTCTACAACTCGACGAAGCTATGAAGGACGTCCTGGATCAACAAGGTTTACACGCTTACGATAAATTGCACCGGTACAACCAAACTCTCCAACGATTCCTACAACTTGAAAAAACAAGAGGAAAAAAACCCTTAGAAATCCACCTGAAATCCGAAGGCCGAAAGGGTACCGTCAATATCGGAGACAGGAACGACGCAGCAGAAGTCCCGGGTATTCCAGAAGCACCAAACCTTCTGGACGACGAAGAACCAGCCGCTGCTGCTGCTGATGCTACGCCCCAACAACCCGAGGGTAGCATCGAAGAAGAAATATTGGATTCGCTCCCCAAAACTCTACAAAACAACGCCAAAATAATCCTAAATAATTTCAAACGAAACAAGCACAGAGGAGTCTTAGACTGGAATAAAAATAGCGAAGTAATATTTCAGGGAGAAGTGATACGCGGATCTAACTTAACCGATCTTATACACAACTCTCTACGTAGCAGAAAAGGAAGCCATCCTAAAGGATCCGAACAATTCGTCCAAGCCATGGCTCTTCACGCTCATCAAAAACAGTAAAACACGAAGCGCGCTGGTCCAACGTAAAAGAGCCACCCACGGCAATACGCAGCAGAGTCCTTACAATATACCGTCGCCTCCGAGCACACCGCCGAAGAAATCTTCTACTGGCGCTCACAAAAAAACGCGTCGCACGCCCCAACAACCACCCCTCTGGGAAAATTTTTAAAACTCGAGAAATAAATCTGTACAAATGTAAAATAGACTAATCGTCATTTTCATAATTAATCGTAAAATAAATGGTAGAACTGGCGTACCATTTTAACTAGATAACATATTTTTTCATACGTACGCCTCATTTTCAGCATTGATCTATAAATATCGTCTTTACGACGTTTGAATAATAGTGTTATAAAATACAAGAAAACCTCAAACCTCGAATATAACGTCTTCCGTCATTCATTCGTCTATCCGTCTCTTTCCATTTTGAAATGTAAATATGCAAAATTATATTTTAGCTCGTTCAAAATTTTGTGAACCCAAAAATATCGGTAGGACACTCAAAACTTAAACCCTTAAAAGTTACACTAAATCGTTTACGCTTCCCAAAATTATAGATCGCCTCATTACGTATGTCAAACTTATGATCCCACCTCATTACGTATGCGAAAATTATAGATCACCTCTTATTATGCATTCTTCGTATTCTTCATTTTCCCTGAGCCAAGTGAACCCCCTGCACACTGCGGTGTTACAGGCCCAAAGAATTTGCAATGATTTTATTTCACACATTTAGAGTAATTTTAAGGCTAATTAGCCATGAAAATAATGTATACACATATACCCCTGGTTTTATTTGCATACTGGTGTGTGTGAAGCAAATAGACTGAAACAGAAGATCTCAGAAGAAAACATAAAACCGGAGAAGCGTCTAGACCCTTTAGGATTTCATTAGAAAGGTTTAGAAGGTTCTGGAGGTAACTCAAGTCCAGGAGAACTGACCAGACCAGTTTTCACTGATGAAGATAGGTGCCCCCCCGCACTGCTGCATAATTCACAGTCAGTGAATAGCTGCTATGAGATCCAAAATCTATACAGTACATGAGGAATGGTAGAGGCATTTCCATACTTATGATGTAATGGACTATATATTAGCACATGACTCATTAGAGAGGACCAGATCCTTCTAGTATGTTTGAGAGGATATCTAAAGCCCTGGTGAGAGATATGAGTCAGAGTACTCACACTCATTACTCCAAGAGAGTTTAATAACATCTTGCTCCAGTTATTAGCAGAGTTTTCAAGTTGACTGTGACATAATCACAGTCTATACAAGCTCCCATATAGTGGACCTTGTCATAGTAGTCTCAGCTCCGCAGTTTCGTCCGATTGTGTAGCCGGGTTCGGTTTTGTCTTCCGTGACTCTGAGTTTTATCCCAGGATAAACAAGCTACAACACTTTTGGACTTTATATTTAGTCGCCCTCCAAGCTTCGGGAGTCATTAGAGCTGGTTTTTCTTAGTAAGGACAAGTCGTCCGTGGACAAGTCCCACTATTGGAAGTTTTGCGCTGGAATATGCGCCAGGACTCTTTGCAATGCGCATCTTTATAGTAATCTCGCTGCAGCCCGCTTCGCGGCACACACAAGGTAAGTAAGTTTAGTATGTTTTTCATAATTAAACAAACTTTATTCAGATAAATCTTTGATTATTGATACCTAATCGAGTTTTGATTTGAATGAGATTGATTTTTAGACACCCAATTAAAAATAAATACTTTTTTTTAAAATTTGTTAATCAGTCACAGTGTATATTCCTATTTTTATTCGAGTTTGAAAATCCGTATTTTGAGGTGGTTTTGGCCTTGCAAGGTGACCGTTAACAATGGAATAATGGATTAATTGGTTGAGTGATTGACATTGACCATTTTATATCTATATATTTTGATCCTTATGTCTTAGGTCTTTGTTGTTCCATACCCCACACCGTAGCTTGGAAAACAAAGACCAAAGACATAAGACATAATTTTGGGTTCTTAAAACGACTAATTATTTTTTAGTCTTATCTCTTGATTTTCCATACAACCCACACACGGAGCTGGAAAACAAAGACTAAAGACTAGACATCACTTTGTTCTACGACTAAGATTTTTAGCTTACTTCTTAGTCGTTGTTTCCAGACACCCACACCCACCTATCTGTAAAAACAAGACCAAGAAAACCATCAACATCGATTTTGTTTTAGACTAAGTCAATGTGTAGTCTTATGTCTTAGGTTTTGTTTTTCAGATACCCTATAGGGTGTCCTGGAAACATAAGACCGATGACCTAGCACCTCAATTTCTTTAAATACGTTTTCCGTGGCGTCACCAGCTTTTTTTTTCGGGGGGGCCGGGGGGCACATATATAGTTTTTTCAGGAGCAAGCATATATTAAAATTTTTGGTGTAGTATAGTATATGGCCTATGTAATCACTAATTTTTCAGGGGGCAAGAGGGGTCACGATTCCCCAGGCGTAGCAGCTGCCCCCCCCCGCCCCCCCCCCCCCCGGTTACGCCACTGACTTTTTGTCTTGAGGTAATGAAATAGTGGGGAAAGATTGATAGATGGAATTAATGATTAATTGGTTGAGTGGTTGAACTGTATTCCTTTTAATCTGTCATATTTGAGGAACATGACAAAACAAAATTATTTATATTTTCCCTTTTTTGTTTCCAGACACCCGCACGGATTAAGAAAACAACACCGAAGAACTAAGACATCGATTTTGTTCTACGACTAAGTATTTTTGAGTCTTATGTCTTAGCTCTTTGTTTTCCAGACATCCCACACCGGATCTGGAAAACAAAGACCGAAGACATAAGCCATCGATTTTGTTCTACGACTAGTAAGTTTTTGAGTCTTATGTCTTCGGTCCTTTGGTTTTCCATGACACCCACACACGGGTTCTGGAAACTAAGACCAAAGACAGAAGACATCAATTTCTTTCTACGACTTAGTATTTTTAAGTCGTATGTTCTTAGGTCTTTGGTCTTAGGTCTTCGTTCTTAGGTTATATGTTTCCAGACACCCCACCAAAAACAGCTATTTTCATAAATTGACACGTGCGTACCTTTATTGAGGGTCATTTCCGTACGCTATAGAATCAACTGAATAAATGAAATATTTGTACTTTTGTGATAAGTAGTGCAAAAAGCTTTGTAAAGTAACATGTCAGCCAGGGGCGTAGCTACCATAGGGACAGAGTGGACAAAGTCCACGGGCCCCGAGGGGTTATGGGCCCCCAAGATATTGGAGAAAAAAGAGAGAGGGTAGCGAGAAAGAGAGAAAAAAGAAAGAGAAAAGAGAGAAAAAGAAAGAGGGGAGGGGGAACAAAAAAAAATTATAAGATTGGCAAATTTTCAAAACAGGCCCTAATGCTAACATACTGTTACTATAGCTCAATTTTCACGCCAAGCGTTGCTATAGTTGCGACTCTATACCTGACATGTTTTGTTTCAGGCATCATTTCCGTAACCTCATTTCCGTAACGCAAGTGTTCGAGAGTACTGTTCTTTAATTGCCTTTTGGCAAAGATTGTCAATTAAATTTAATATCAAACACAAAAAGTGATACATGTAATTGTTTTTGCTGTTTCTTTTTCATTTTTGGAGCTTCATTACAGTGTAAAAAAAGAGTCATTTCCGTAACAAGGTTGGTCATTTCTGTAATTGAATGTAATGCTTTGTTATTTCCGTAACATTAGTATTTAATGCTCATAACATGGAATGTAATGCAACAATAAGTATTTTTTTCCTTATTATTATTGACATACCGATAATTTGCTTTCCCCTCTCTGATCTGAAGGTAGTAGTATTTTAAAGCAGCACTGTGATTAAAAATGCAATGACAGTTGCAACTTACTATTTTTGGAGGTGTTACACTTTTGAAGTTTAAAATTTGAATGTAATATGCAAAACAATGGAACATTTCCCTTTATGACAGGAAATTAGTCCATAACATTTATAAACTGACGATTGGAACCTGAATTTATACTTGTAATGATTTTCTTTGTCCAGTATTGTCAGTTATATAAAAATGTTACGGAAATGACTAAATGCAGTGACCAACTTCGAAATAAAGAAGAAAATTCATAGAACAATCGTAAAGATTGGGCCCAACATATTTTTCCAATATAGGTGTAAATCTTTGCAGAACATCTCTCGAGTTCACCGAAACATGAAAGTGGACACTTAGCGAAGAATCATAACTATAGTCCGACATCAAGGTAGTCCGAAATTTTTAAAAATCTATTAGAGGAAGTGAAACGTAGGCAAACTCTCCCTTTGTCCTTGTTGACTACTGTCTATTCAATTAACTTAGCTGTCCGGTTTTTATTTGATTATTTCCAAAATGTCCATTTTTCGTCAGAACACCGCCACCTTTGACTGGTATGAAATGAATAATGCCAACTTTGTTCAATAGGATCAAATCCGAACCGTTGTTATTTGCAGTGAATTTTTGCAATACAAACGAGATATCCAAGATTCCACACAGCATTAACTTGAATGGATGGCATTACAGGAGAGCTATATGATTCTTTTGTTCGTAAACAATTGAATAAAACAGACAGGACCTCTATTCAAGGCTGACTCAGAGATTCCCGAGGAGGGCGCCCTCATTTTCAACAAATTTTGTTTTTTACATGTACTAATGCTTGTACATATACTAATCACTGTGTGAAATAAGAAGCTCAAATTGAAGTCCCGTCATATAGAAAATCACAGTCTTTGTTATAAAATTTCCGGAATCCGGAAATTGTTTCCTATGGCACTGTTTACTACACATAAAGGTTTCTGGCATGAAACGAAAAATCTGACATCTCTAACTGTGGATTGTGGGCATTTTCGGTCACTATCTTTAGTTTTAGGTTGGCTATTTTGATACATCACACAAAAAATATATTTCAAAATTCTCTGAGTCAGCTTTTAAAAAACTAGTATTTCAACGATCATTCATTTACATGCCCATCATTCATGCACTCGCAAACACTGAATCAAAACAAGGTCCACCCCCCCGAAAAATTCATATTGTTCGTACATGCTTTGAAGCGCCCCCAGTGCGTGAGGGTCTGCCTAGTTCCATAAAAGTTTCAGAGTCAAGAGTCAATATTCACCTGGACCCAGTTTGTTTGTCGTTAAATCGTTGTCAATTTGAAAAAATCCAAATAGAAATGCTTTGGAACTCAATATCTGTTGGGTCCAATGATGAATTAACAACTTTTCTTTCGAAAAACGTATTTTTTTGAATAACAAATAAAAACCGGAACATCTAAGTATTGGACAGGCAGTAACTCTCCTTTTGCCCGTGCCCGATTGCCCTTGTTGGCTAACTCTCCTTTTGCCCGCCATTGTTCGACGACTCTCCTTTTTGCCTCCGCCCTTGTCACACTCCCCCCTTGTCACTAGACTCTCGGGGGGGGGGGGTCACTGAAGTGGAAAGGGCGGTATGATGTGCCGACCCCTTAAGACAACCTTTTCCCGCATCTCTCCAGCAGTTCCCGACTCAGGTGAAGCTAATGTTGGCCTTTTCATAAAATGTTGGCCTCAGAAGCTGAATTTTAAGGCCAATTTTCACCTGAAAATTTTCTCAAAATTCAGTTCCCAAGCACCTACTTTCGGCGACAAAATCAGTTTCCAACCCCCAAGTTCGGAAATCAGGGCCGCACATTTCCCTACCTGAAAAAAAGTTGAGTCCCCCCCCCCGGCTAACTCTTCCTTTTGCCTTGTCCGGTTCACCTCTCCCGTACTCACGGCCTCGTGTATGGCAAGCCATAAACGCCATAACGTATTTCGGCAAATCGTTGCGACATTTCGGCAACGCGTTGACGGCTCGGCCAATTAAGAAGGAGCGAATATCTGTTACCGTATTCAAAATTGATCCCAACGCGTTGCAAAGTATCTAGCAACGCGTTGTGGGTCTATTTTTTGAAATACGCACAGAAATCAATGATTTTTGATTGGCCTAACACCGCAACGCGTGGCCGAAATGTCGCAACTCGGTTGCCGAAATGTCCGCAACGCGTTGCTACTTTCTCGCAACAGTTGCGGCAATACGTTATGGTCTTTATTCTTGCCATATTATGTACATGTATTTCGCTTAGATTTTTTTTGTTAAACATTTTTACACTGAATTTGTCTCTTTTTTGAGGTTAAAAGACCTCAACAAACCATGTGGCCAATTTTTTCCCCAACAGACTAAGTTGGTAAATCCAAGATGCCGCCAAAATAGGCAAAAAGCCATTCCAAGTACTAAAATCCACCATAATAATCACCCTTAAAAGTCACCATGGTGTGATTTAAATAACATTATAAGGATATACATTATTGGGGTTAAATGAAAAAACTCATAAACCTTTTTTTGTACATAAGGGCTTCAAATTCCAATATGGCGGCCAATATAGCTGCCAATTTTACTGTGCACAAGCAGTGAAAAATTGATTGCGTAAATTCATACATGGTGTCCTGTGCAACAGTCTTGAGTATTTGAAGCCACTAAAATATGACCTGTAACACCTAATATTATATTTAATTTCTTTAGTTCGTCCAAATCAAAGATGGCCGCCCATTCAATCAAATTAGGACATTGCTCAAAACAGCAAGATTGGAGCAAAAAAAATTACGAAGTTGTTTTCAATTTTCAAAAACACTAAAGGAGGAGGCCAATCGTGACATCCAATATGGATGCCACATCCTATATCCCTAAACGTCCCCTAGAGGACCATCTGATGATCACCCACCGCAAGAAAAGGAGCTCAGGTAGCGTTCATCATTCTTGTGCATTTCCCTCCCCTTAACCCAGGTAGGGGTTCCGCTCCGTAATTTTTTTCAAAGTGCAAAAATGCAGTTAGGGACGTTAGGGATGTGGCTGCCAATGCTACATAATTGTAAAGATTGATGACGCCATATGTAACTTATTTGTCTTTGGCATTGGTACAACATGACAATTAGATTCAAGTCATATACTTTTCTGCTAAGAGGTGGCCTATAGCAAACAAGATTACTAGCCCTAACTCCGGCAAATAGCATTGCTGTAGTTCTGTCCAATTAGGGTGAATTGAAGCTTTTGCCCCATATGTTTATTAATGGGACACATAGGTAACTTATAATATATTTGTCCATACCAATGCTCCAAGTTTTATGACACTCGTGGGTAATGGACATGCAAGGTAATGTATAGAGCAATGTCTATCGATCTTTCATCACGATTACTGAAAAGTCGTCAAGATCTTCAGTGAGAGGGCCATACTTGGTTTCATCACCATATTCACATGTGCTTTAGCAGCGTCCATTTAAAGACCACATTCAGTGATTTGAAAAATTTTTATTTGCAGAATAGCTTCAAAGTGAAGGATGAGCTGTAGTGACTTCTCATACGTTAGCTTTTCCAGCTGTAGAATTGACAGAAAAGGAAAACGGCAGAGTGTTCCAAGATACGATTCTCATTCAATTAACGTTTGTAAATTGTCCCGAACGGACAGTAAATGACTAAAAGCTCGATTCTGTCTTATTAGGTTGCTTCTGGTCTTTTCATCAGGTAATGTTAGGCTAACCTGTACTTGTTACATACCATTCAAAATCAATCTGATTTTTGATGATTTTTTTTTTTCGTTTGCTGATTTAGCAAATCACTGATAGTTGTCATTTAATTTAACAATGGGTTGACGTTGCATTAACTACAAGGGAGCAAAAAACTTGACCCTGATTGTGTCCGCCCTTTTTTGAATTTTCTAAGTAATATATCTACGTATGTGTAACCATCTTAAAGCTTAGATCATTATCTTTAATTTTCTGCAAATGTCATTGATATGGTTAGGTATATCCGACCTACATCGTTGCAATCAAATTAGTCGGTTTTTGCACGCTGTCACGGATCCACATTGAAATGATCAACGTCAGTGAAGCAAATCATGTCCAGAAGAAAATCGAGCTATCTATTGACCGCAGACGCCATTACCCCACAAAATTCAGTCAACATTTACCATCGATGTCCTCTGAACATTCTAGGTCCTCATCACTCATAAAAATCATTTCAATCAAAAATAATTAACTTGATACCAGGGTTGCATTATGGGACATTGCGCCTACACACAACACCCTTATTTTTAGGTGGTTGGGTACACATTTATATTTCTGGATGCTTCAAGGGTCATCACGGACATTTTTTGCTATAACTATAAGCTTTGGAATCTGTTACTGAAGATTTTGACCCTCAATTTAAAAGCTTGTGCAACCCCTGCCTGAAGCCTGACACATGATCAGTTTCCTTGAAGAGTTGAATGAATCAACCATATGATGAACAGACATCGGTGACCATTTGAGGTGATTGTCTATATTTGTAGACCAAAATATGCACATCTGAAAGTATTTCAAATAACTTAGCATTATCACTTACTTTTTTTTATACCTTCAAGATCCCAGCTTTATTTGACATAACCATAGACATACCCCTTCTCATCATTTTCGTTGTCGTGGAGTCTTTCCTTTGTTTGGCCGCCTGTTCTTCAAAGGAAATCCGTAGATAGGCAAAGCTGACTACTCGATTCAAAAGACTTAGCTCGGCCTATACTTAACCGATGGAATTATCTTTGCAGCAAAAAACGATAATGAAATACATTTTATTACTTGTTGAAATAAGTATTTAAAAATCAAATGGCAGACACAATCAGGGTCAATTTTTATATTTTAACTCACCTTGTATAACTTAGAAGGTCAGTTTGTACTCTTCTGTATCTGTGGCAGAATTGCACATTATGTAAAATCTACTGTTTTCGCTTCTTTTCAATGGATTGCAATATGTCAATTCTTAAAGCGGCTATTACATAATATATAAGTCATAAAACAAATACCGTA
>JAMKCH010027628.1:0-17535 GCA_023653785.1 Ophioderma brevispina
TGTCTAGAATTGATGTTGGCACCATGCCCTATACTGTTGCTATCCTAAGTTGAGTTCATTTAGAATAATTGAATGCCCTTTGATAAATGGCAACGAAAATATGAGCTTGTTGTGATATATGACAGTGAATTTGTAGGCCATGGGCGATTCCATTGAATGCATAAAATGAACTGATGCTCTTTGTTGGACATTGTGTGACTGAACATGAACAATGTTTGAATACTCTAATGCTTTTTTTATTATCATGTATTTACTTTAACTACACTATCAGTGATTGCTAAATCAGAATCGAAAAAAATCAGCAAAAATCAGATTTTTGCATGTATATAACAAGGTACAGTATCCTAACATACCCTGCGAAGGATAAGACCGAAGCCAACCTAATAATACATGATCAAATAATTACTCCATTACTGTACGTTCGGACACGTACTACAACACGTATTGAAGGGGGAATCGTTCATGGAAACTGGCCCTCTTTCTTCCTTTTGCTGTCCGTTCTACGGTGGACAAGGTAACTTATGAGAATTCTACAGACTAGTCCTTCAGCTTTGAAGCTATTCCTGCCATTTCAAATATTTTTCACTCCTGATAGTGTCTTTTAAGTCCATAACAAATATGCTCAAGTACAAGCACGAATTCACTCAGGGAAGTTGACCCCACTCTCTGTAGTTACTGGAATATTTTCAATGGACCACTATTATAGTGATTTTTTATTTGTGTCAGTTCATTAACAGTTTTTCGAGATTCTATTGTGTGAGAGGTTACACTTTACCAGAATCAATGCCAATTTTTGTATAACGTTGACTTGAGGCACATCTGATGGCTTTCCTGAAGATCGATTTCTGCCATTGCATAAGTTTTATCTGTTAAAGTGCATCGAAAGGTGGCACTATTGATGACATACAAAACCTCTTCACACCCTCTTCAAGCATAGTGATGTCGGCTAGATGAAGTTAAATGGATGAAGTCGCAAACCCCCAGATATAATCAGACAGGCAGAGTCCCGCAGAGTCATTTAAGTTCATTTAATTTATTAAATTTTATACCTTCTACACTGGGCAATCCGTGAACTATTGATTTAAACAACCATTTACTGATTAACTCAAAAAGGGAAAAAAAATTGAAATTTTAAATTATTTTATATCAGCTATACCATATTTTGAGCTTTTTCTTCAATAAACGAACGTTTACATTTAAAAAAAAATGTATCTTCTCCACTATATCTTTGCTTTTTAATTTTTGGTTTTACCCCAGCCCTCACTTGAAACCATAACCTCGACAATATGCATGAACTGACGCGATAAAAATCAGACTATAATCTTACACCCATAAAATAAAAATGTTGTTTTGCTCATCATTTTTCAACATGGAATGACTTAAACTGTTTATGTTAGTTTCATGCATATAAGATCACCAAATGATCACTTCTGATATGCTACCATTAATTCCAACATGTCCTCTGTACTCGTAATGCTGACTCAGAATTCGAATATAATTTTTTGTGTAGTAATTTAAATAGTCTATCTAGAACTAAAGACAACCCTCACATAAATGCCCAATTACCCAGTTACAGATGAACCGCATTTACCCCCTCTGTTTCCATGCAGTAAACATTTATTCCAAAGTATAACTGTGCCATAGGATTTGTGTATAACAAAATCCGCAGATCTGGAAATGTATAACAAGGTTGTGATTTCTTTATGAAGGTCTTTGATTTGGAGCTTAGTTATTCACCAGTGCTTTTACATGGATAAAGCCCCAATTACACCGGTTTGTTATATGGAACCAAACATTAATTTGTTTGAAAAGTTGGTGGCGCACTCATCGGGAAATCCCAAGTCAGCCTTTTAATTCCAAGTCTATGCTTTACTGAATGTCTTAGATGGACAAACATGAATAATAATATGTAACCAAGCGTGAAGTAAAGGAGCTCAATTGCTCGCTTTGTGCATTTGTTTATAGCAACAACAAATCGAGAATTGAATATTAATTGTCTTTTTCTATTGAAATTGACACTGATAGGCCCCCTCTCTTGTATGTTTTTCCAAAAATATTGATGGTAACATGCATTCTGAGCCCATTTTATGTATTTTGTGGGATTAAAAATATAGGTGTGCTAAACTTTACAGCTTATAACTCATTAATTTGTTTTTATTTATATCAATATGGCTTTCTCTCTTTCTTGATCTTTTTTTCTTACCTTGTATAACTAAGTTACCCTATGAAGGTGGATTGAAGTCTATTTAATCTTGTGAAACATGTTTTCACATGATCGATGTAAGGTCCAATCTCAAATTTTCAATTTTTTACCTGAAGAGCCTCGTTTACTCATGCTGGGTCATATACACCAAAATAAAAATGTTTTGTTTCTGTCATCAAAGTTTTTCAACATGGATGACTTAAACGCTAAATGAGTTTTTCAGCCATTCGAAAAGACACCAAAAATTGATCACTCTGTGGCGCTTACCAACCAAGTGTCAAAAATGTCTCTTGTAATAGTTAATTCCCAAGTCTATGTTGTAGATTTTTGTAAATACTCATGATTTTAGCAAAAATCCTAGAAAAGAGACAGTTGGGCTAAGGCCAAATTGTCATGCTCCTCAATCATTACCATGGCAACCATGGTAGTTGTTGCCCAATAAATTCCTACCAATTACAACCCCTACTGTTCTTCTGACTTGGTAGCACAATGCTATACCATTAGACGAGACCCGGCGTACCGTATATCTCGTTTCACTCCAATTGTTGGACCTTCCGCAATTCGTCGCCGTCTCGGCACTGCCCCACATTCGGTCGTATCCTTATCACACGGCTAGTGGAGGAGGACGCCGGGGGACTGTCTGGGCGGAGTTGGTATTCCTCCGCCTTGACTTTTTTGAGGTTTGCTGCTTGCTTTCCAACATCCTCCAGGGATTTGCGGTTTGATGAAGTTGATTCGTAGCGGGGACGCGCGATATTGATATCAATCTGGTTAGAGTTAAAAAAAAAGCAGGAATGATTTTGTGTGCGAGAATAAAGCGAGGTTAAATATGTAGGGCATTTTAATGAGTTGCGCCCTGCGTGTTTTTTATTAGAAGGTTAATGTCTGCATATTTTGAGCTTGAGTGCATTGGTCAAAAAATCAATGCATGCACTCAATTTGACGACAAAAAATGGCACAAGGCCCCGCGGGGCACATTGATATTATGAGTCTGGTCAAACTGAATGCAAGGGCATTGATTGATGCCCACTGCATAAGGAAAATAAAAATATGCAAAACATTACCTAACTCATAAATGTTATTAACAGAAGACATTTTGAGACAAAAATGCATCCAATGGCAGTAATGGTTCTAATAAAGAGGCACACACACACCCGCCTGTAAAATGATTCCATCAAAAGTAGTGCTAAACCTTCTTAAACATAACATATTTAGTTCCATTAACAGGCCACAACGTGCAATGACAAATTCAATGCATGATCTTTGGTCCAATCATGTTTCTTCTTTATAAACAATATTATAGTCATCTGTCTTTTATTGATCTATGCTGGAATGGACATTTGATAATAATATTTCAGGGTCTAGAGGGCCCTAATGTCCTTATCTGCCAACATCAAAGGCCACCACATATTTTGTCCACTTTTATCCTTGTCCGTCAAGGATTTTGTGGCATCTGGCAATTTAACGGATATGATAGTTTGACAGGGTTGAACAATTTTACTTCCTCCTTGAATTTTTAAAGGTAGTTAGGAAAATATGAAATCTGTAGCCTTGTCAGCGGCGGCTCCAGAATGGGGAAAAAGCATGGGTGAAAAGCAGAAGTTAAAAATTGGTGTTATCCACAACACAAAACTAATTCACGTAAAATCTATTAAACATGTATTTAAGCTAGGAATTTCGTATACGTTGGTCCACTTGATACAACAATAATCCTACTTCAATGTAAAGGATTATGCATGATAAACCTATTTTTGCCACTAATCTCGCATTATATAAATCTTCCTGCATCCCTGCTTTTTATTCTGGAGCACGCCAACTGTTGTCAATAAAAGAAAAAGCTATTGTCCTGAAAGAAGATAACAATAATGACACCTGTCCAGAGTAGAGTTAGCGTTGAGTTGAGTTTTTAAATAACTTAAAGCACTAACAAGTGATGTCACCTGGATGAAAAGGTCAAAATATTTGAAATTTGATGGTAATAGCTCAACGTGAAGGATATAGTCTGTTGAATTCTCTGGGTAGAGCAAACCTGACCACTAACCAAACACTGACCCTAACTCAAGCCCTGCTAAAGTTGTTAGTCGTGTTTTTTTTACCCATGGGTACTTACCGCCCAGCTATTATATCTCTTCTGCCAGAATCGTTCGAGTTATTTGCCGTGCGGCGAGCGTGACATGCGTCAACAAGGAAATGAATCCCGATTGGCTTGTTTAAGTAGGTTGCCCTCCCCATTGGTTAATCGTGCATGAGGCTACCCACAGTCTCCGCCTCTTTTATGCAAATATTGCGGCGCGCGCGTTGCCGACCTCTGAAGGATTCTGACAGCAACTCTAGCATATAAGCACTATTTTGATTGGATATGCTTAGAAGGTAATATCATGTAATGAGCAAATCAGAAATACTGTAGGAATGGTGGTATGACAATTAAAGAAGCACTTTTTTGATTGGTTACTCAGAGGGCTATTTCATGTTGTGTCCTGTAATGAGCCAATCAGACAGACTGTATCATAGGTAGGTGGTAGTGCCTTGGGGTTAACAATGCTAGACAAGAGTTCCACATGTACCCCTTCAAAGTTCTGTACATGTAACACATTCTTTTATATTTTTGGCCTTAGGGTTAGGGTATTTGTTTATGTAAGGCCATAAATGAAAAATGATTTGTTTCCTGTAGAATTTTAAAAGGGGGTACTTATGGAAATCTTTCCCAATGCTATAGCTTGTCAACTTACTCTCGTCTGGTCCTGTCCAGTATTGCACTTTCCTCCTGCTGTTGTTTCAGATGGTGGAGTAGTTTCTCCTTCCTCGCATTCTCAACAGCTGCCAGCTGTTCCTTGTACACCTCGATGGCACGACGTCGCTTCTCCGCTAGCTGCTCATTGCTGGCGTCGAATTTACCAAAGATGGGCTCACTTGAGTCAGACACAGCAGCGGGGAGAGGGAGCGGCTTAAAACGGACCTGTAGTGGAAGACAAGAAGTGACTGAGAATGAGCGATATAATTTGTCTTGTAATCAATTGGGGTCTTACATATAAAGTATCCTAACTTATTACAGGATACTTTTGGAGGTGTATAATTTAAAAGTACATCAGACTTTCTGGAGCATCCCTCATAATTTGCAAGTAGTTTCAAAGATTTTCCTTTTTCATTTTTTGCTTAACAAATAGTGTTGCCAGAATGGCTCAAAATACATTTAATCAGTCAGCGTTCTATCTTCTTTTGCCAAAAAGGGGCTAGAAATGCATCCCTGGCAAATCAAATAATGAAGACAGAAAGGCAGAAGGTATCAATATAACAAAATCAATGTACTGTACATTTAATATGAACATAGTTAAACAAATCTTGAATCCAAATTTTGTTGTTTTCAAATTCTGACAAATCATCTCCAGAAATGTTTAATTTAACTCATTTAAAAAAAGGAAGCAAAAAATGCAAATCAATTGAAAAAGGAAATGTACAAAGATATACCATACAACAAAATTAATAAATTTACATTTTATAAGGAGAATATATTTTAAATATCTTAAATTCAATCAAGAAATAAATCCTGACCAATCACCTGCAAAAATGATTAATGTAACCCATATAAAAGGAAACACAAACTGAGTATTTTATGATATAAATAACATCACATGAATGAAATGGAAGCTTTGTGCATGTAATTCACAGGAAATTATAATTGATTTGAATGGGTCATGTGACTTCTGTAAAGACGATCAAGGAAACCAATTTCTCCTTTGTATCACCGTGTACAAAAACTAGGAAATAGACAGGGAAGTATTTATTCATTGAGCTTCATTGGTCAAATTAGCCAAGAGCATTAGTCAATATTTTATAGATGTGTGTGTGTTTTCAGTTCTATTGCCTTTTATATACTAGTGGTGTGCAATAAAATTATGAATTATAAGTGGCCTGCCGCTACAAAAACAGCCACAAGTCACAAACTGGGTATTTTTAAATTTTGGTCCGGATTTTGGTACAGCTCTTAGAAGCAGTACTGGTTAAGCATTAAAAAGAGGGGTGGGGTAGTTTCAGATTTGGCTCATTTCAAATCTTGATCATATTTTGTGGCCATTTCACATTTAGAGGCCTCTAACTCAAAATCTGGTTACTTTTGGCAGTTTTTTTTTGTAAGAGCAGATCACAAGAATAATCACCAGTGAGGAGGGGGCTGTAGTCCCTCCAGCTACCCCCACCCACTCACACATCAAACTGCTTTTTAAGAAAAAGAGCACCCTTGTATTTTAAAGTGATAAGGTTGGGTTACGTTTTCATTGGTGGTAGGTGGTAAAAACATTTATGCCTTATTTTAGAAACATTCATATCCAAAATACCTCTTTTTTTCAGAGTCACCTAAAGACCTCCCATTTAAAAAAAACATTTCCCCCCTGCAAAGACCCACTAGGAACTTTTTATTGCCAATTATTATTTTCTTTTGACAAAGATCTTTTGGGAAAACAGAGTACAAAAATGCTTCCTTATACCAAAGACATCTTGCTTTGCAATGCCAATGACATATGCCCCTTGGTTTGAAAATCCTGGGCTTAAACCTTGGGATCATGTCTATTTATTAGTGAGGGCCCTGGACCTGATGGATCTATTTTATAAGGAAATCCACAAAAAAAAATAACAAAACAAAACAAAAAAAATAATAAAAACAAACAAAAAACAAAAAACAACAACAACAAACAAACACACAAGCAAACACATATGCATGTAAAGTGCATCAGTGCAAAGAATAGCATTATAAGACTCTGGAATAATTACCTATGCTGTATCAAATACTTTATTCTTTTAACAGAATAAAGCACATGCATAGAATACATGTGAAGGGCACAATGCAATTCCGTTAACAGAATAAAACACACGACACAGCATAGGTGCGAAGGGTATAATGTAATTATACCAAGGGTATAATGTAATTATGCATGATTCTAACACTACAAGTGCAAGCTAACTACTCTACCGTGCGTGAATCAGGCATTTAAGACGAAGAGGCTCCGTCTTGGAGAACGGTAGGATGATCTTTGGAACTGGGAGTGAGAGCGGCCCTAGCAACCTTTTATGACTGGAGTCGGTTATGCGTGGCACAAAGTCACCACAAGCAGCGCCCCCTATTTCTTCTTGGATCTCTTCCTGTGATTTGGCCAGGTGATCTCTGATGTGAATCTATACGATAAGCAATTGCGGTGTTGTGACGGATGTGCAAACTTAGAACAAGTGAAGATACAGTAAAAGTGCAGTGAAATGATATAGCACAAAGGGTGTGTCCAACCTGCGGCCGCGGGAACCATTTGCGGCCCGCGAGGTTTTTTTTTTTTTTTGGGCGGTAACTTTCAGAAAAAAATAAAAGGCATTACATATGATATAATAGATTTAAAAAAGAATGTCATTTGAATTAATTCAATTTCCTCAATCTCAAACCAAACTTTTCTAAACATTGTTGTAAATTTCCAATTTCAATGCTAAATACCAAATTGTCTTAATATTGTGGGAAAATTTATTCAAATTTCCTCAAATGAAGCCAAATTGTTCAAAATTTATAAAAAAGGTAAAATTAAAGAAATTTCATGTTTAGGGAAAATTTATGTTAAATGTGCCCCCCCAAAAATAGCCATTTTCAGTGAAAATTGGTCTGGGTGGGTCCTAATCCAGATTCTCGTGGCACGTATTTTAAACCAAAACTGAGCCCCCTCATTATTTGCTTGTGGCCCGCAATAGTGTTTATGCAACAATGCGGCCCCCCCCTCGCATCCAAAAGTTGGACACCTGATATAGCAGACCTTTACGGTAAGCTTACACAGATAAGCAAGTCTTGACACATAAAAAAATGTTTAGAAAGGTGTGGAGTAACCTTTGGTGATTAGAGTAGTTATAAATAACTGCATGAGGCACAATTTAATAGTGCATAAGGGGTGCAAAATTGTAATAACGATTGAATTATAATGGCATTTTAATGTAAGCCTAAAACCCATGCAAGTCCAAACCCATTGTTAAATTTATACATGTTACAAAATGTACGATGGATTTGGACTTAATTCCAATTAAGGGTGGTACTGTAAGCTTGCGAAATTAACCTATGAGAACAAAAGCCAGTGTTATCAACAGTGCCAACTTTTTCAATCTTGCGTATCAGGGCGTCTAAGTTCATGCATCTTTGATACGTCGAGTAATGGGTGGTGTAAGACCAGAGGATGTTTGAATCAATCCCATGATGGATTGCAATGTGCCTACATGTATATGTACTAAACACAGTCAGTACTAGGGATAAAAGTATTCAAGAAGTTTATACCACAAGATATTTCAGGATCATGTAAAAATTATTCAAAAACACATTATGTTTGATAAATCATTTAACTGAAGCCTTGATTCCTTCCAATGTGACTGCGGAAATTATGCATTTCCCCTTATGAGAAGTGGGAATGCCCCAAAATACCTATTTTCGCACCTCAAAAAAGAAAATGGTCTCAACCAGTGAACCCAGGTCACACCCGTCAGCCATTACTCTTCCCCAATTCCGTTTTGGCTCAGAGCCCACACGGACCCGCAGATGCACATATCATGTTGTGGGGCGGGCATGGAAGCGGGAAGTCCACACTGGAAAGGAAAATCAGGCTTCAGTTAAAGGGATTAGCAAATCCGAAAATCGCTGCTAATCCCTTAAAAAAAAAAAACATTACACTGAACTGATTCCTTTACACCAAGGTTGACTGAATATATGCATTAAACCCCCGTTGAATGAATATTTTTCATCAACACCAGACTGACTCACTCAGCTGGAAGTGGAAACAGGATATTTCGGAGGAGCGCAGCCATAGGATGCAGTCAAGTGACCAAAAACGCCAGAGTCGAAAAAAACATGGAATCATAGATTCCTAAAAGTCAGGAAGCCAATAACTCACCTAGAAAGTGGAGAACACAGGGTGAGTAATAGGGACCTTAGACTTAATAAGGTGTTTAAATGACCTGGCCAAAGTTTTTTGGAGGAGACCAGAGCGAGAATTCCCGCAGAGAGAAAACCAAGACCTAAGGAATAGGCGAGGAGGAAGGTCTGAAAGAACTGGAGTGCGACGTAGGCCCTGACAAAGGCCGAAGCACCCTGCGGCAAAGGCGGAGAAAAAGGCCTCACAGCCTTGCGAACAAATGAGGATCCGGGAGGGAACCAGGGAAGCGCAAGGCGGACCCGCGTAAGACGTGGGCAAAGAAGCCTAACCCCAAAAACGGAGGAGCGGGCCCCTGAGGGGGGTCCGATCAGAAAACCACAGATGAAACCCACCGAGAGAGGCCCGTGGGGAGATAAAGGTAGCGGATGATGAAGGCTCTAAGGCCCCAGCCCCGTGTAGGGCTGAGAGGAGGAAAAGTCAGACCCTCACACAGAAGGAAGCTACAAGGAGAAGGAAATCTCCGAGCTAATCAGGCGGGGAAAGGGACCCGAAAGAGGAATAAAGGCGAGGGCTAGAGCGACGTCGCACCCAAAGCGATTGGGGGCTCCGCAAGAAACTCGCCCGATAGAACTCAGATTCCACGATGGAACTAGCTTTCGGGTCAGAAACGGGACGCCTTGGCAGGAGTCACTGTGGAACGTACCAACGTCACGAAGGACGAACGAACAACCTAGACTGGTAGGCTGAGCTAGTCGACCGAAAAATCCAGAAAATCCAGACGATCGGAGACAGCTAACAATGCCTCAAGATAAGCGAAAAAGTCCCAGCTCAGACTAATCACAAACCAGGGGATGGAGGGACGATTCAGGCCTGACTGGAGGTAGACAGAAACACCGAGGAAAAGAAAGAGGCAGCTCCGCAATACCGGGAGCCACGGCACCAGAACCGGGCAAAACCGAAGAGCAGTCCAAAGGCTAGATTAATATAAAATAGCACTTCCCCAGATCGGGCCAGAGTCAATCTGGCCCGAAAGGTAGACAAAGTGGGAAACCACCGAAGAAGTCTACCAGAGGGAGAACCAGAGGTTAGATCGCAGAAACAAGGTCGAGCCCCGAGAGGCGACCCGAGCCGAGGGCTAATAAACTGCTCGGGAAGCCCGAGCAGAAGCCTGACCAGTGGCGACGGTCAGCAAGAGCAGGTGACAAAGTGTAGAAGGACAGAATGAACCTAAAATGCGGAACTTCTGCCACGAACGAAAAATCGGTATCGAGGAGGCAAACAACTCGGAAGCGCGTAGCCGAACTCCGGCAACGGGCATAAGGATGCCACCAAGAAGAGTGTACGCGGACAGCACAGCGGCTTCGACACAATATCTACCGAGGAGAAGAAAGTGAAAAGAGCCACCGGAGAGGTGCTATCCGAACAGGCGAGATACCGAAAAAGGGATCACCAACGCCTCGAGGAAAGGGAGTAGTAACCAAATCGTCAACCAAACTCGAGACGGCAGACAGCCATGGCAAGAATGACTCCAACGGGGGTTTACGCCCAGAGGCATTACCACCCGGGAGCGAGAAGCTCCCAACCGACTTTAAAAAGATTTTTTTTTTTTCAGGCCACAGACTTAGAGAGGGATAAAAAATCCCAGTCGGAAGTGGGTAGACCACCAAGTCAAGGGGCTCCCAGGTCGGAAAGACAGGAGACAGAGCAACAGGAACGTTGCCCCCAGGGATCCCCGAGCGGTACTAAGGGGAAAAAGCACAAGATCCAGTCGCAAGGCACAGCGGGAAGGGACAAGACCAAGCCAATGCCAAAGAACGAGAAAGCGCCAGTGAAGGCGAGTTAGGAGAACCCACCAAAACAAGGGAATACCCTGTCACGGGGTTACCACTAGACAGCACAGTTGAGACAGAAGGAGTGGCAAAGAAAAAAACCCGCAAAAAAGGGGAAGAGATAGAACAACGGGAGCCTGAAAAACGCTGGAGGGGAAAAAGACAGACCCCGACGAATCGGGAGCACACCAGGGCCTGAAGCCGGGAACACCGCGCTATGGCCCGGACGAGCCCCAAAGCAAGGCCCGGACGAGCCCCAACGCTATGCCGGAACAAGGCCCGACGCTAAGCCCGCACGACGAGCCCCAAAGAGGGGGGCACCGTCGAGCGACCCAAAAACCGTGTCCAGGTCCCCCGAGGGAGACAGCGGACCAGGCAAGTCAGCCGAGAGCCAAAAGAATGTGCGAGAACTGTCAAATGCAGTCCCTATCTCCCGAGCAAACGGGAGAATGGATCCACGGTCAAGACACGGACCCAACAGTGGGCAGTTTCCAGGCAAAAGTCGAAAAGGACCTCAAGGGGCTAGCCCAAAGGGGTGAGGAGTAAGGCCTGGGAGCACAGGTAGGTTAGACAACAGAGCAAAACCACCAGCGCGCAGGACAAACAGTGCCCAGAGGGGGCGTAGGGTCATTCCACCTGGTTGGGAGCCAAGCCCCAATGGGGGAACCCGAGCACAAGCGTCAAGACTGAATGATCAAAGGCCCGAGACCGCAAGAGAAGGCTAGGCCCCGAGGGCACCAGCCGGCATGTAGGCCGAGGTCTCACGCCCCCGCAACAGAGTGAGGACAGAGGGGGCAAGGGAGAACAGCCAGGCGCGATGACAGGTACCCCATACGGGGTGTAAGGCCAGGGAGAAAGGACATAAAGCCCTACCCCAGGCCTAGGCCCAGTGAAGCCCCTGGAGGGGCACGCCAGACCGGCATAGGCAAAGGGCATCATAAAACCCCGAAGGGGGCCAGGGTAATACACCAAGCAGCAGGGGATCAGCCCTAGACCAGGATAGGCCCCGACAAGGGTCCAGCCAAGCTGCCGTGATGATTTGAAAGGGGAACCAGGGCCAGCTACCCGAATGGAGATGAAGGGTTAAGTCGAGTAGCAAAAGCTAGGCGCTGAAAGCCCAAGGCCTAGGCCAGGCGAAGGCAAAGACCGCCAAGGCTAAGGCCACGACCTCCCAGGAAGTCGGGGGCTAAAGACCCAACGACCGTATCACACCAAGCTTGATAATGGTCTAGACCCCAAGGGGGAACAAAGACTAACGCCAGACGGCAACTGTCACTAGGCCCAACTCGGAAGAGTGGAGCTAGGCCCAGCTGATCCCCAGATGGGAACAGCGAAAGCTGCCATAAGAGCCCCTGAGTTCCAAGTTCCCCAAGGGAGACAGCGGACCAGGCTACGTAGCAGTAAGCCTACCAGCCAGAGCCTAAGAGAAGGACAGCCAAGGTCTAAATGGCCCAGCGCCTAACTGGAAGAGACCAGATGGCCTCACGTCCCTGATGGTGCACACAAAGGCGCAGATACCGGGGAAGCAATAGTCAGCTGCCAACAGAGGCACGAAGGAAGCGCCGGCGACCCAGAGCTGGATAGCCAATGGGAGGGTAGCAGAACAGTCCCAGGCTACCCAAGCTCCAAAGGGGAGCCCGAGAAGCGAAAGCACCCCAGCGGAGCCAGGGGCAGAGTGCATAATTGGCTAAGGTCTGGGCCCCGACAAAGCTGCAAGCTATAACACGGCAGGATGCGCCCCAGGCCGAGGCGGCCAGGCCAGCCAACGGCAGGGCAGGAGCACCCCCAAGGTGGGGGACCCTGCATGCAGACTAGAGAAACGTCGGAGAATAGACGCGGTAAGCCCGGGACTACACAAGGCTGAGAGGGCATCCACGCCAAGGTCAGGCGACATGCCAGCCAGGGGGTGAAGGCCACTTTTTGTTTTTTTTTTTCCAGGCTAGGCTGCCCCGTAGGGAGAGCCCGCCAAAGAGCAGACTAGGGTAGACCCGAGAGAACGGCCGAGACCTACAGCATACCGGAGGGGATGCCGATAGCCAAGGCGGCGAGAAACACCTCCCCGCAAAGGGAGATAGGTCGCGGCGCCGTGAGTGGAAAGTCAACACCAGAGAAGGCGGACAAACAAAACCGAGCAACAGGCCCCAGTAAGAGGGGACCAGTCGATGTGGTTAAGCACGGAAATCAACGCCAACGACGGCGGAATAATACGGCCACCATGCAGCGCACCCCTGTGGGAAGGAGGCGCGGCAAAGAGGATTGAGTGTGAACAATCACCCAAAGCCGATTAAACTCCGAGAGGTTGAGACGCTTATAAAAGGGGTATTCTCCGCGCAGAAGGGCGGGGAGGAACGGAGAACAGCTTAGAAGTCCCGGAAGCCACGAGTTATTACACCCGCGAGCGAGGACTTAAAGCGACATAAGGCTATGCACGGGCACGCAGGGCGCCCTGAGAGGGCATGCTTGCAGGCCTGCACCGAGCCCCCCGAGGAGGCAAGCCCCGGAGGCTGCCCACGAGGGCGCCGAGACCGGAAACCCCCACGGGGTGTACCGTAACGGCGGAACCATAGCGGGAACTAGCGTGGAACGGAAACCGCACCAGTAACCGCACAGGAACCACGCGTGAGCGGGGACAAACCTGGCGAAGCGCCGCGCGTCCCACCTAGCTCGTGAAGGCCCGGTGAAGCAGGCAGCACGAGCCAGATTGACACCACGTGGCTCGCAGGCTAGCCATGCAGGGTATGCACCCCACAGAAAAAAATGGATGTGAACCGTTAGCGGGAAAAAACAGTGATGGTCGAACCGCAACAGTAACAACCACGGTACCCCGCGTCGAGCTGGGGGACCAACCTTGGAGAGCGCTATTGGTGCCCCACCTAGCCCGTGAATGCCTGGTGATGAAGAGGCAGACGAGCAGATTGACACCGCGTGGATAGCAGGGCTACTAGACATGCGAGGAGGAGCAGTGAGCATAACCGGGACACCCGCGCGCCCCGTGAGGGGGCGCCGAGGAAACCACCTCGGGCTGGACGAATCAAGACCCCGAGATGGTACCACGGCCAGGCGCCGGTCGCAGAAGAGTCCGAGGACCCCCTAAACCACGAGCGCCGGGTGTCGGTAATGGCGATGGATCGGCCCGAAAAAAACCCGGGCGTCACCATAGCCAACACACCGCCACCGGACGGACTGCAGCCGCAAATCCCACAGGGGAGAGCAGAGCAGCCCCCTATCCTGCACCGAGATTTAAAGCAACAAGCTAAATCAGGCGACCAGCGACGGCAGCGTGCTAGCCAGGCGAGCCCCCGAGGGAGCAAGCAACTAGCACGCTATGGAGCAACCGAGGCTGCCATACCGGATGTCTACAGCCGCCAAAATCCCCAGGGAAAAAGGCAGGCAGGACTGCGCTAGCCTGCACCGGAAGAAGCCCCTAGGGCTAGACCAGGAGAGACAGCGGCGGTTAGAGAGGTCGACGGGCGGACAATCCCAAGAGAGAAACGACCCCCCTACTAACACGCATGAAGTAGCCGAAGTAAGCTTAGAACCTCTTTAGGTGCCCCCAAAGCGGCGGGGCGCTTGGAAGAACCTCGACCGGAGCCCGAAACACCACCCCACCCCCCCCTCCCTTAGCGAAAAACATTAAAACAGGGGGAGGAAACTTGTTTCAATCGCGAACCATTGAAAACAGGAAGGCCACCGCAAAGACAAGCACCAAACGGAGAGACAGCGGAAGCTAAGACCCCATAATGAACGCACGGAAAAGAGGGTCGTGGGGCGGCAAGCGGCAAAAAGACGCTGAAAAAGTGGGTGAGCAGCCAGAAGGCGCTGCGTGCCGGAACGAAAACGAGCGATGAAAAAACAAGGCGTGCCGCCGTAAGACCCGGCCCGCCACGCGGAAGACAAAGTACCGTGTGGTAAACAAAGTAACACACAGTAAAGAATTTTCCAAAGTCAGTTTTCACCATATTTATTAAATACAACAAGCCATAAGAATAAAATAATAGACAATTCACCCAAAGAACTGTTTGTATTGAAGTATGGGCAACACAAGAACAGAACACGCTACAAAAAGCAAGGATCCAAAGAACGGAACACGGCGGCAATGGCTGCCTTCGTTTACCTTTTTGTCCCGCTACACAGATCACATGACCGCATCGGCGGCAATAAAAGGATACACAATAAAAGCTCTCCGCCGGGCGTAAAAAGTCGCAGTTTATTCCATCCAAATAGAGCGTATAAATCCAGTATATAAACCAGTATATATATCCAGTAGGTATTGGCTATGGTATAGTAGGAGTATTCCGGATTGAGACGACAACCGTCCAGTATCAAAATCTCAGAAATTTTGGCTGCTCAATAACAGAGCTGCGATGAACACGCGTCCGGTTGTATATATGGCGGCCAAAAAAGGAATGAGGAAGAGTAAGGCTGACAGGGTGTGACCTGGGTTCATGGTTGAGACCATTTCTTTTTAGGGGTGCTTAAAATAGGTATTTTGGGCATTCCACTTCTAAGAAGGGAAAGCATATATTTCAGTCAACAGTGGTGTAAAGGAAATCAGTTTCAGTGTAATGATTCCCTACTTATTTATTAGTACTAACACTTTTGAATTTGTGGGCTAAAATGAGTGTTTAAAGATTTTTGTGTTAGAAAAGGATTTTTTGGTGGATCACATGAACTTTTACTGAGGTGAAATTTCCCAAAACTGGGCATTGTGGGAGGACCTCAAAAACACCCTCTGGTTAGACTGACAAGTCAACTGTTGTTTAGTAATCAGTAGTCTGATCATTTTATTTACTTCACAGAATTGAAGAGTTAGTCTTATCTTATAGCCCCCATGTCAACTTACAATGTGCAACAGGATGGTATTATTTGAAAGTTTGCTGCAAAAAAAGATAAGGAAAAAGGAACACAGCTCAGTCAGAGCAGGACAGTTGTTACCAGGGTACCCAGCGACAAAAAATGAAACGTTAAAATATCCCAACTTACCTGAGCTGATAATGCTCTTTGATATGCCTCTGTGTGTGTGCCTTGTCCCTTAGATATGGTTATCTCTGAGCGGCAGTCTGAGGAAATACAGAGGTTGTATTTGTTTACTTTAATTTTACCAAGTTGTGTGACAAGACAATTTAATAATCATAGCCCAATAGGTAAGAAACTGACCAATATTTAATTAATTATGCATCTGTGGTGCAAACCACAGTGTGATTAGCGCATACCGCCCAACACTGCACAATATACGCAAAAATATTGGGCATTTGGTCATGCAACTAAAGGAAATACTCTGTTTTCATTAGTTTTGAGCCATTTAAAATATTTTTGTCAATTCAGCCTCTTCTTGATAATAATAACAAGATTGGATGGCTTTTTCGGCTTGATAACAGAAAATATCGCCCTCGCCAGGAAAATTCCAGGCTAGTTCGCTCGCCGATATTTGATCTAGGTTCGGGTGATATTTTCTGTTAATCAACCTCACCATCCTAATATTATTGAAAACTTTTAGGTTTAGGTACAACATCTGATTGATTGATACCTGTGCATTGACAGAAGCTGAGAGAGACATCCTCAATTCTCCCTGAGAATGCCCTGATGAACAAACAAGACAGTTCTCAAACCACTAGTGTCACCTGACTTTCATGATCAAACCTGTATTCACTCTCTGAACAAGTTGACCTCTAATGACCTATACATGACCTGGTATGTGACCTTTTTTACACCCAATACCCCATGGGGTCATGGAGTTTCTATGCATGCAACTATGACCTGGTTGGTGGCAAATGGTGTTGCGGTGACATGCACAAGCAATTTGAAAAAGGGTCTAATCAAAAATAACACACACAACACACTTCAGATTCTACATGTGGGTTTTTACTAACAAATTCTCTCTAACAAGTACTTTTTTTTTCTACTTTTTTCTTAATAACACACTCTTTCGTTACTATATAGTTATTATATGAGTAACAATTTTTTTCTCTTAAAAGACACTTTTTAGACATTCTTACTCTAAAAAACTACTAATTTTTTTAGCCCAAGAGGATTGCGCACAACAGGCCTATAAAGTTACTGAACTAGAAAAATCCTCTTTTTGTACGGAATAAACCTCAATACTAGATTGCAGTTTATTCCGTTATTTTAGGACAAATTGTAACATAGTAATCTAGTTAAAAACAACCAAACAACGTCAAATCAGTCAAATCAGAACAACCCCACAACGTACAAATCACCCACAACATCAACTAACCCCAAAAACGCATCATTTCTTCCATGAACAACCCCACAACGGTCACTTTAGTAAGTACGCACGCACACACACACTACTGACATGGCATTACTAATAACTTACTTTCTGCTAGCTGCACCTGTTCCAATCTCTCTAAGAATTCATTGTCACGCATGCGCTTCATAATGTCAGTGGTCTTAGACTCCACCTGACCGGCAAGTTGGTCAGCATACTGCTCCTGCTTGATGTGAAGCTGGTGGTGTGATGGAGCGGTTGGAATATGTAAGACCTCTGCAAAAACGGTACTTAAAAAGGGACTGTGTTGAATGAAAATGACACCACAAGGTTTTTGCTAATATGAAATTTTACCTTTATTTCCAAAGGTAGTGAAAGTTTGAAATACAAATA
>JAMKCH010027629.1:0-61385 GCA_023653785.1 Ophioderma brevispina
CAAAATACAGACCCACATTTTAACAGTCACTCTAAAATCCAGTGTTTTGATGTAAACCACATTCTAGGTCACATTCATTGTCTGCTAAATGCCCACGCCGTCTATCACCCCCATTATTACCAAAGCTCTGACCCCGCAATACCAAGGGTGGCCTCAAATTCTACTGATTGCACCCAATTCCCCCCAGGAGTCTCCTGAGGGAGGAAACTAGGGAGCCTAGTACCCCCCTGTTGCACATCCCCCTGACATATACCACATGTGTAAAGGAGAACCTTGTTAGAAATTTTTCACCTTTTGAAGTGATGCAATAACTTCATTTCTAAATAATGGACAGTACCCCTACATCTGTGAATTTTAAAGATGTTGCTGATTTGAAGAAATTCTTGTGTTTTTACTCTTGTCAAAAGTGTAGCAAAGCATTAATATTTCTGTTTCTTTTTGTGTCGTCTGCAATAAATTGAAGAAGGCACAAAAGGGATTGATTACTCTGGTCGTGATGTCTGTGTGTGAGTGTCTGGTCCAAATGTTCCTTTAATATTTGCATGCCGTCTGAGTTCCCTATGGGCTATGAATGATGCAACTTGATGGAAAGGAGGGGGACTGGGTGCGGTGACATGTGGTGACCTCATGTTACCTTTGGCGTCAAATGTGAACCCTTAATATTACGGCGGTACGGTAAGTACATAGCCTTTTCTAAAATTGAAAACGTAATTGAACCAGCGTTTGAAATTTCAAGACTGGATAATACCGAAATGCATTGGGGGAAAAGGGATTTGCCCATCGGATTGCGTTTTCACTTTTCCCGTGTTTGCGAGCACCGAAGTTACCCGCAAAACGTTTCAATTTTCTCGCTAGGTTCTATAGGTTCAGCCCAATTACGGTACATATTTAAAACCAACATAGTATCGGACCCTCTGATGCAAAATCCTTATCGAACCCCTTCGTTTTCTCCAGAGATATTTGAGATTGAGTTTTCATTGCCATGCATTCGCGATGACGGACTGATAACGTTCATCTCTCGCGCATAACTAATTTAAATAATATTTTTCGGAGTCAGTGACACATATCTACACCCTTCCTCACCGCCCGTACCTTAATTCTTGCATATCTGTATGAATGGCCTTAAGGGCTCTGATGATGTAATTTTTGGAAAGGAACAGGGCGGCGTGGGGTTACATGTTGGGTGATCTCATGTGACCTTGTGACCTCTTGTGACCTTTTTCCCCATTCACAAACCGCGACGCAGGTGACACCTCCGCTGTCTGGGACCCGCGATGTAATTTTCATTATTTTTCAGCATATCTAAACAGATTTTTGCGGATTGCATCATTCTGAGTGAAGAGGATGTTAAAAATATCCACATCTGATAATGCCTTTTACAGAAAAATTCTTTGTCAGCAGACTTTTAGGACATTTTGTCAATAGGATACGCATTCGTTGGGTACACCATGTAAATCACTCTGCAGGGGTGTCATTGTAAAACCATACTTTGGATGCTCTCTCTTCACTTCCCTCATCTGATTTCTTTTTGAACTCAATTGTCTTTTGCCTGCATTCCTCTCTCCTCTCCCACTCTTATTTTCTGATATACGTTACAGAATGTTAAACATCGCAGAATGTTGTGAGATTAATTATATTCCTTTGCAAGCAATAAATGAGAGAGTAGTATATTTTGGTTTGCCAAAATGGCAACCTGAAAGCCTATAATGTGGCAACATACTGTTAACAGTGTCGCTAATAAGCTCAGGTTTAATGGAGTTTTTGCACTTCAAACACACTAATAATTCTTAGCATTCGAATGTTGGACTAAAACAACAACCATGGATCATATTTTACATGTGGAGTGCCTCTAGCCCATAAACACATATTTGCACTTTATTCCATTAGGAGGAGGCTAATAAGTGCTCATCTGCAAATTGAGTGAATAACCAAAGTGGTTCAAAATGAATTGGAATCTAGGTGAGAGACCCATTTTACTACACTTTAAGTAACCCCCAAACATGGAATACAAAATTGTAAACATGCATTGTAATAAACAAATCTTTAAAAAAATAACATAAGAAAAATAACACGTGTGTTTTTTCGGGTGCCCAGCTACAGCTGAAATGCGTTTCTGTTGTCCACAGCTGTATTTATGGATGTTTTTCTTGTCAAAACCCATCACTTCTCGATCTGTCAATAGACATTGACCTAGTTTATAATAGGTCATGGTTTCTGGTTTAATCCTCAAAATCGTGACCTTAGTCCAAATTGATAGAACTTTACACTATATTGGTGTGTCTAGATAGACAGAAACAATGCCACTTAAGGGCAGTTATTGGAAACATGCCAACACCTATATGAAACACTGAATGGGAAGTGCAAGCTTTTCATGGTTCCTTGCCCATGTCAAATGAACCGTGAAGAAGTTGGTAATGCAGGTTTTTATTCAATATCTTGTTATCAAATTACCCCAAATGAGTTCCCGAATAAATCCAGCAAGTGGTCCCACTGAGATTAGACAGGGGATCCTTTTTTGCTCCAGAGTACTTCTACCACTAACCTGCAACTTTCTCATGCAACTTGGTATTTGGTGGTTGCACATAATTATTACCCACTTGACAGTTGTCCACAAATGTGCCATAATTAAGTACTTTATATGCATGTTTGTTCTGATTCGCTATTAATAAAAAGGTGGCCCCGTTGATGATCGAATTAGCAAACACACACCAGACCCGTAAAATTTTTAGTTCTTTCCATATTCCAGATGATTCAATTTAATTAATTGAAGGGAGAAATTTCTAGCATATTCATGGAGAAAATTAAATGTTTCAATAACCCACCCTTTTTCCATTACAAATGGTGATGCTGCTGTGATTTTTGCAAATATCCCAAAATATCACTAGGCCTTAACCACCCAATCACTAAACCTGCCTATCTAAGGCCTATTTTCAATTGGTTACTTGGAAATTACTATCATGAATGAGCAAATCAGAGAAACATACAGTAAGAATAGTGGTATGATTTACACAGAGATATAGAAACACTATTTTTAAATTGGTTAAATCAAAGACGCATCTCATGGTTGCAGCAGCCCTGTTGTAAGCCAACCTCAGAGAGACTGTCACATAATGCTGCTAGTTTTTTCAGGGGGTTAGTAATAGTTTGTCCCTGTTGTTGTTATTGCATGACCTGAGGAACTCGGCCATAGTAGGATATGAAGTTTTAATCACTATGTTGTTTCAATTGAGTTTCCTGGCCTCATCTTGAACATGGCTTAATTGGTAAGTTACCTCAGACCGTGGTAAAAGCTACAATTGGTGCTGGCTTTATCTTGAGTATTAGTGGTATGTGACTTCTTACATGACTGCCTGTAATCAATGGGGGGGGTTTTCATAAATACTTTGGGAGTGAAGTTGCAACCCTAGTGGCGATGTAAAACATAGTGGAAACTTTAATACAGATGGTTTCGAAGGTAAGCCTTGTCTGTTACGGCACTGGTGGTGAAACTTGTAATTATTTCTCAGTCAAAACAAGCCTGGATCCAAACCGAAATTTTCTGATCCTATTTTTTAGGAGAGCTTTACCTTTTTATTACTTGTTTAAAACAGATCCCACGCCTTTTTGGTGTGTTTCCCTTGCTTAATGTGTGTGCGCGCCTCAGTTATCTTTGATTTTGTATACATTTTTGGGGTCACACATTGATTGATTGTTTTTTGTAATTCCATGTCCACCCAAGTGGAATATCTGGGCAGCTGTTTAAGGATATTTACAATTTTAGTGAGAATGCCTAAAGAAATTCAACACACAACTTAGTTAACAAAATACAATGAATGTGTTTACTGATGTTGTTTTCCTTTCGTGCAAAACTATCCTTTCACTTGATTGAATTAATGTGCTTACACCTGTCCTTATATTCGCATGTGTAACATGCGATATATTGTCCGTGTGCTGTTTAGAGTCTTCTTCTTCTTCTCCTTCTACTCTGCTGAACCTTGCACAAACAACCCCATAACTCAAGAACCATAGTGGCCTGGGGCCCACACTTTGTCGGCTTATAGCCCCTTGGCCCGTGATGTACCTTTTGGGTATCTAAACCTCAGAGGTCAAAGTGTCAAGGTCTACAAAGGGCCAAATGTTAAAATTGTAGAAGGCCGTCCATAAGTCAAGAACCAAATCAGTCCACAGAGCCCAAACTTGGGTGGGCCTTATAGCCTTTGGTCCCCTGATGTGCATGTATGGGAGTACTTCGCTCCGATCCCCAGAGACTAAAGTATTATCGTGCATGGCACCACCCCTGCGAATAACCCGTGTTTGCGAAACACAACTGTGCCGTCAGTTATCAATTATTGTTAATAAATCTTTTACAAAAACAAAAAAATAACACCGACTTTGTGGACTAGGACCGGAACGTGCCTTATCTGCCTTGCATGCTTTCACGTCCATCATGTATTTTTTGAAGTATTTGTTGAGTTATTATGTTTAGTTATATTGTTATGATGTTCATTTGACATTGATCATTCTTGCATCGGTTGTGATAATGTAAACTATATTGTGTATGTTCAGTGTTGCTTCTGCATACACAATAATGATACTTGCATTACACAAATAGGACTGTATTACTGTGCTTCTGGCCGTAAGCTGTAAACACATTGTTATTATATTTGGTGCTTACTGCTACCAAACGTTGGATGATAAGTCATTGAACATGGTAAATTAAAATAGCCACACCACATGGATAAAACCAAAAACATCCGGGAAAATGGATTTTATAAACTCCCTCTCAAAAGCTGAGATTTTGCTGCTGCTGTGTCCCAAAATAAATAAAAGTGCATTTTTAACAACCCTTTACAAATTCTGCAAATGAAATTAGAACACCGCATGAATGAGACCACTGAATTCAAAGAACACTCTCTTAGTTTGTCACCTGGCCGTTTGTCACATGTATTTCACTTTCTGGACTTTCTGAATCCCACTGATATTTACTTAAATCAAGTATATAAACCCATTTCTAAGAATAAATAAAATATTTATATATGCACCTGTGAAAAGTTGATGAAAAAAACAACAATGAATTAAAGTTTCCAAGGCAATATTGGTGAAAGTGCCAACCACACATGCAACAGAAAAACAGATAAAAACTCTTTAATAGTTAGTTGGTAGTTGTACCAAATTTTTTTAAATCCGGTTTTGTCCCCGTTAACGTGGGTGGCCGGATACCTCGTCCTCAGCAATACTGCTGGTGAGGATTTATTGGCTAAAGTAATTTACCGATTGACCTTCCTGACACCAATCCATAGTTTTTCGCGGTGGGCCTAGCCTTTCAGCATGTTGGCTGGATGGCCGCCATTAGGCTCTCCAGAGCCGACAACCTTGTAGGTAGATCTTTCTTTTGCATTCTACCAGGGTACCGCTACCCTCCTCATCAGATCGAAAAACCCGATGGTGGTGCTGGTTTTAGCCTGGGACAGGTAGTACTAGATACCAGTAGCAGGTCCGTCAAAGAAAACCTGACCTGGACCTGACCCGTAATAGAAACAATGAGATGGTAACCAAGAGTAGATATCAGATTACCTACCAAGCAGGAAATCCGATTGATAATTAAAATCATCCAAAAATAGCAACATGAATAAAAAGTAGAGGAATCGACTGCGGTACTGCATATATTAAATGCAAAACTCAACTAAGTTTAAAGGGATAGAAACTGTCAATGTAAATCTAAAATGCTTGAATCAATTAAAAAAAAAGAGATGCCAAAAGTAGAATTTTGTTGGCAGTAATAAGTTTTGATTTTTTAATAGAATCTGAACGGCCACTCTTGAATGTGAGGGGAGGTTGGTGTTAACATTTAAAGCTTAGACGTATAGCAATTTTATAGTTAAAGCAAAATTGCAAAGGCTCCTGGTACATAAACACAGAGGGGTTTTGATGCGAACTGCAATGCCTGTATTTGTACATGAAATATGAGCGTTCTTTTGATTAAGCATGAATAAAAGAATTTTCTACATTACAATACAAACGAATACCTCATGTGGCATTTAAGCTTGCCTATTACAGTAGCAGGTCTAATTAACTTGATCAGATTATGGGTTGAGGAGATGAAGAGCTCACAATAGGAGATAATGGTTCTAAGAGATCTGAGATATAGTCTGGGGCAGGACCGCACTGGTTAAAACCTTGAAAGTGAGTAACAGAAAGCATGGTTCTAAGAGATCTGAGATTTTGGGTTTAACAATTAGAGCACTCACCAATACCAACGTAATGTTGGTCTCAGGTGCAAACAGCGACTTACATTTCCCAAATTACTTTACCCTCTATTCTAATTGGGAATATATTTCAGAATACACCATCACGGACCACCATAATTTATAATCATTAAAGAAGGACTAGTGAAAATCATTAAGATTGTTGTTTATATGGATTGCTTGTTGGCCTTCAGTCTGAAATTATATGGTGCATGCCTTTTCTAGACGGCAGTGCTACCCTTGTTTGCACATCATGGGTGGAATTTGCGGGGAGCTTTCCGGCCGTCGCTGAGCACACCAGACTCTGGTGCTCTGCCTTGGTATTCATAAGGGAGCGTACCACTAATGACTCTCCCATAGGACACACACATTTTTGTACGGGTTCCGGTTACTCTAGACAACTCCCTGCAATACTTGAGGCATCGTGTTTGGTATCAAATAAAGCTCTTTCTGAGATTTTAGAACTTTTGCTTCATATGGTGTTTGACCATCTACTTTTCACGCTATATTCACATTAAAAAACGCATGCTCAATTTACCACCCCCCGTCAATCTCTCATATCTAGGAATGACCACCCGTGTACACCATCCGCGTGCCTATCTCTTGGGTTGGCGATGAAACCTGATTTTTTTCTCAAGTTATGCAATGCTGACATCAATTTCTATCGTGCGAGTTTGTAGCGTCCGCTTATGAAGAATTGACCATTAGAATCTTGTTCTAAGCCTTGCACTTTTTTAGCCAACTTGCGTTTTACATAAAACGTGTATGAATTAGTGTGCGCCCCCCATAAACCTTCTTTTCAACATTATTTTTCATTTATCAAAGGTCTGATGAACCGATCACAATGTCCCTCTACCTTGAGACAGAGTTGGAGGCATCTTTAGGGAGCCCATCCTTGTCATTTGGGTCAATTGTATGGTCCATTTGGAGTTAACAGAGCGATTTGGATGATTTGTATAATTTTTGTCAAATTGCTATTTTTTAAATGTCAATTTGTTTGTCACATGGTAGCAGTCTCTTTGTGAATTTTCTCACAAAACATAAAAAATAATGCGTATCCCTTCTTTTGTACAAATTAGTACTAACTTTGATTCCAGAGTATTCAGTATTAATAAATGTGGAATTAATCTTTTTACTGTAATGACCCTTTGACATGCCATTCCTATACGGCCAAAGCGAGACACCATATTTTGAATCAACCTGCTTACGACAACCCATGGAATAACTGTAGGGCGCTGTGGCATTCAGCCTGACAGACTTTATTGTTTGTCTCGCGCCACTAACTCTTTTAATTACAGGGAGTCGTTGCAATCATGGCAGGTGTCCATACTGTTGATTATAATTTAAATAATCCCTTCCCCAGACAATGGTAGACGGTGTTTCCTACACAGACACCAATTCCCTATAGTATTTCTTTTGTTATACTGCCCATTATTTTTTTTGCGGAAGTGTCATCCAGCTAGCAATATGACACTCCGAAAAATAATGGTGATGTATAACAAAAGACTGACATCGATAAAAGGTGATGTGAAGAGGGCTATACGTTTATATAATGATAATGGTGATTCGTGATCGTAACTTCTATAATTTTTGGGTTTTGAAATGCTTGAGCTGTATGCGTAATTCATCAAGCTCACTTTTGGTTCACGGAGATAAGGATGTAGCTTTAATGGAATAGGCCATTATGCCCTTATTATTGCCCTATAGCATCCCTTTGTATTGACACTATTTCATTAACCTCTTTGAAGAGTGCCCCCCCTTTAGCATGGCAAAGGCTAACCAACACCGATTGGCCACAGTTCAATCTGCTCCTGTAGGAGCTGAACATCCATTTGTGCATTAGATTTTAAAGGTTATTTCTTGAACCATCACAAATTGATTTTGAGCTTCCCAAGCTTGATTTCTTTTTTATTCGCACAGCTGGGATTTGACTGTTAAATTGCCTGTTAGCCAGTATGCCGCTCTATTATTGGACAAAGCTTTTTATGTTCTCAATCCTACCACATTTGGCCCACTGCTTATTTGTCAATTCCATTGCACCGTTTAGTTGCATATGGATTTTCTAATTGTATTGTGGTTAAGGCATTGCTGCCAGAGGGCTATGAACTTGGAAAACCAAAACCTAACACTTTTAAAGATTTTGTGTATATCTTTTCCCTCCCCCAGGCATAGGAATGTTTTAATGTACTACAATCACTTGTGCATGTAAAAACATTGATTGAGCCCTTGAGTGTTTAGAGTTTATTAGTGTCCTTATGCCCGCTTATTCACTCCCTTTCAAAAGCCATCAATTTAATATTATCTTAACACACTAAACACTATTAGAGCAGCCACAGTCTTGTCAAAGGAGGCCATATGCATTCAAGGAATACCATGCTGTTACACACCTAGAAATCGGGGCAATCTTTGATACGGCTTATTGATCACCTATTAAGTTTCCTGTAAAAACAAAGAGCAAACCAATGTTTATATTTGTGTATAATACCATACAAAAACCATACTATTGTATCCAGATGCAGAATTTAAGATTTTGATACCATATTTGTTTGCCATGGACTGGGCAATTTTAGGCAAAAGTGGACATTTTGCCTTTTTTTTCAACAACACTAGCAAACATTTTACGTTATTGTTCCTTCTTGATACACAATAGCGGTTTTAAGACTTGGAGGATTTGGGGGAAATGCCTTCCTTTTACCCGTGTTCAGAAGGAGGTTAGGAATAGCCCAGTCATGACTAACTCCAATAGACAAAAGTTGATTAATAAAAAATTAAAGGTAAAGTCATATGAATTCTTTCAAGCTTGTGCAAAGTTTCAGCCACTTTTGTCATTTCCATACCGTATTCCTTGTGCTAAATTATTTATTATTGTGTCCTCTTTCAATCTAAAAATGTCAGAATTGTAGAAAAGATATGTCTTATTAGAATTTGAATTTATTGTTGTGTGCGCTGAGGCAAATCATCTAGTGAGCCCGTAATCAATGATGGTACGCTATTGTTTGTCTACAAATGCAGTTATAGTTGGACATGATGGAATGTGCACAATGAATGTATCCCAACAGATTAGGCTGAATATCGCTCGTCCTCAACAGTCTTTTTTTTTTTTTTTTTAGTGTGAGTGAGTGAGTGACAATGAATTCAAAGCTCTCATCAGTGATATCGCTAAAATCGAAAACTTTGAAAATAGTTACGAATCGGCCAAGCCTGAATAACTTATTCTGAATAGGAATGCGATGGGGGGAATACTTAGATCCAAGACTAAGCCTAAGACTTATAGATTAAAAATCTGTCCTTTCGCTACTCGTTTCAGTCCCTGGTGTAAGAATAGTACACAGAAGGTCATCATGCCCAGTTTGAATTTGTTTGCAGAGCTTACAGTGTACTGGTCTCTCGGGGAAAGATTAAAACGGATTCATTCATCCTTGTGAACCTAGAGAACTATAGAGTTTCTTGATAAACCAATATGCAGTACGGCTGTTAATTTGTCAAGAATTTTTGTTATTTTTGTAGTATTTGCCCAAATTTCCACAATTTTGCTTATTTTTGACCCATTTGTTCACTGTAAACTGTAAGTGTATAGATTTTGTCACAGTTTTTGAGTGCCTAGATGCATTCAACAAAACAAAAAAAGATGGGTATTTACTTAGACCACTGCTTCTATAAGTCTCTAAAAAGCATTGAAATTCAGACATTTAGAAGCTAACACTATAGTGTCTATTGTGTCTAAACACACGAACGTCATGCGATGGCGACTTGTTTAGAATCTAAACACATAAACATCATGTTATGGAGATGTGTTTAGAATATGAACACCTAAATGTTCAGAAATTAAATGCTTAGACATGTCTCAAAAATGAGACAAAATAGTGTTTAGATACGTGTTCAGATCCAGAACACATGGATTTACAGTGTTGGTATTGTAGCCCAATTTCACAGTTTTTAAGGATTTTTGACTGCTTTGGGATCCCCCCCCCCCAAAAAAAACATATTTTTTTATATTTGATAGATAAACATTCTGATAGAATCTGCTAGGAATGTGATGAATAATTTGGACTTGTGACTTGCAGATTAAATTTATATTTCTGCTACTCATTCAGCCTCCATTGTACAGTGGTAAGATAGTCTGTCTAATACACAGAAAATCACATGTTCGATTCCAGGTAGCATGTTTCCATAATCCTATCAGCAAATCTAAGTAAACTGAATTTAACTTTATTGCAGTATATGCAGCAGAGTGTAGAGCAGTGGTGTAGCCAATAGGGGTGGGGGCAGAGTGCACCCTTGAAAAACAATTTAGGTAAAATCGTGAAATTTTGATGAAAAATCATGAAAAATCAGCCACCTTGAACCCTCCGATCAGGACAACTTTCCCTGACCGGGCTTTTGTCCCTGCAGAACCACAAGGCTGCGTATGCCACTGGTGCAGAGTGGCAATGCAATTCACCGCAGCACAGGTGCAGTAGAAGGTGGACATTTGCAGTACATCTTTTAAATTAATCCAATCTCCCTACTTTCTACTAGATGACCAGTATAGTAGGCTGGCATAGGGTGCACCTGTATCCCCCCCAAATTCCAAAAAGGGGTAAAAGGTCCACTTTTTGCTGATTTTTTGATAAAAAGGTCCAAAATTTAGAGACATTTTGACAAGAAAGTCCACTTTTTGGTGATTAAATGTTCAAAAAGTCCCAAGAAGGACATTTTTCGAACTCCCGCACCCCAAATAAATCCTGCGTACGGCTCTGACAAAATCTAATGTACCAATCCATTCCAGTGACAAAGCAACTTCTGTAGTAGCATTCCAAGGGCACGGTGCTCCCCATTCCAAAAACAAGTGCAGACGAAGCATTAGAAAATACAACTAATTTTATTATAATCGAGTTGAATTTTGGTCTTTGAACAGTCATGTAAGTGGCAATTTATCGCACTGAAATTTTAATCAAATACAAATTCAATTGATTAATCAAACACAGCAAAATCAGTTTGGCTTGCTTGACATAGTTACATTATCTTATTTGCCAATTCTGTTCCTGCCTTTTAGACAAGTACTTTCATTTTCATTTCAATTAACTTTGTGACTCCCCCTTCTAAGGCCTCCGCAACCCCAAAAGGGATCGCGATCCCCATGGTCGGGAACAATGACTTAGGGTAATTATATATCTTAATTTTTCTTTAACCGCTTAAAGAAAGATTAATGATCTGAATATTGAAAATGTGGTATGGATGGAAGCTTAAGTAACATAGATTACATATAAATCAAAATAAGTTGAAAATTGTCCACATTTGTTGGAGTAATTTGCCCTTTTAATTTTCCGCCCAATAGCTTACTCGAAAAACGATTCCGACAAAGCCACATCGCAGGCAAAATGGTGACGTCAAAGTGATGAACCATCCATAATTCGTCGTTTTGTACCATCATATCGCAGTGTTGCCACTGCAATAATAATTTTAAAACACAAAAAATGAAACAAAATATGTCATTCTGTGAACTCTTTCAAATTTCTATTATTACTTTCATTAATTCCATCAATATTACAGTGTCAGCCATAACAATTCGGAGTCAACACGGTTTTGGTCTCACTTTGACGTCCACAAGGAGAGAAAATTGGGCAATTTTGATCAAGGAAGCCGTGGCGAAAAATCCGCCAGTTTTTTCGTCTGTCAAAAAAGCAAAAATTGAAAATGCCTCTATTTTGTTAATTTTACATCAAATTGTATTATTTTTGCGGGAATTTGTGATCGTATGTTACATATATTTTATGATGTTATGTAAGTTCAAAACTGAGCTGACAAAAATCTTGACAATATTTCCTTTCATGGATGGTATTTGGGACTGCTGACCCCATTTTATTTTGCATCAGACTCATAGCTAAATGGGTCAATTTCATGTAATCTCTCCTTGATCCATTAACCTATAGTTTTATTATTGTTATGCCAATTATTGACATACTTAATTAATAAATCACTTTAGTTCATTTCACCTTTAAGCACATTTGGAAGGAAAAAATGAATTTAATAGTAAATAAAATAGTCAATTTTTAAGGAGACAGGAGGCAGATTGAAGCATATTACAAGAGATTACCAATTGAATTTCATCTGTAGTATACCTGACACGTATGGTTACCCACTAATAACCTCCTTTACTTTTCAAGTGCAATGAATAAAATATTAAGCAAACTTAGTTACTGATGAGATGTGGTGATTTTACTGACAAACAGAAATTATACATATATCAAACAATGTCATCTTTTCATGACAAGATTGTGTATTTTGGGCATTAGAAAAATATCGTACAGAGCAACAGCGGCTAGCCATTAAACTGTAATCGAATCGTAGGATCAGTGTGAACTTCTGGGCACTATTTGGCCGATATATGGGGAGTGTAGGGTGTATGTGTGTAATTAACAAATCAAAACAGCTTGTTTTACACAGCACATCTGGGTGCTGGGGACCAGATCACCAACACTCACCCTGTTTCTACTGAATCTACTTGGCACAAAAAGTGAGTACTCTGCATGAAAAGGTGTCGGGGTAACCATCTGTGTTCTGGTTGTGCTTGCGTGTGTTTCCAGTCCAGCTGCTTGAGCATGGTGGTGACACTACTAGTCCTCCTATAGTCACTGAATACAAATCTAGCTCCTCTTCTCTGAATGGATTCAATTTTCTCAACCAGCTCTTTCACCTGAGGGTTCCATACGGTTGAACAATATTCAAGATGTGGACGAACTAGTATCTGGAATGCTTTGGCTTTTTAGATCACTCGGACAGCTAGGAAGGTTCCTTTTGATGAATCCAAGAAGCCTGTTTGATTTGGCATTAATTTTGTTGATGAAAAGCTTTACATCAATGAAAAAATCAGGGCTTTTTAGGGACACCTGATATTTGAAATCTCTCATTGCATCTTTAAATCAAGTAATTAAATAGCCAAGCAAATATATAAGAAGGGTGGTAGACCTCTGGGGTGGTAAGTGGGGGTGTATTCCTTGAAGTTATGTATTCCTTGAGGGTTATGTGACTAAACTCCTGTGAGTTGTTATAGATGGGCAAGTTTCAAAGTCATTTCCTGCATGCTGAACCTAGGGAAATAGACAGTAATGAAAAAGAAGGAAATCCAACCAGTTTTCTTGTGAAGATTTTTTTGTGTGTGTGTGCGAAAATTTTAAATTAAAAGGTTGTTGATGTTTTGCAGTGAAGAGTTTTGTGTAAAATGATATAAAGGGCAAACTGACCTAATTTGTGCCAGGCTAATAGACTTTCAAATGTCACATAATAAGCGGGAGACCGGGAAGATTTATTAATATTTGCAGCATGCTGCAAAACACTGAAGTTGTCGACCTCTTTTTCCTGTACTTATTTCAAAATTTCCAAACTGCAATAATTCGGAGGAAAGTGCATGCAGAAGGCATTTATGCCTTTGAGAGAAGTTTGAAGGGGATTTCAAATGTATAGAACTTACACATTTCATTTTTGCCGAAAAGCATTGGGATTCTAACCATGCTAACCAAGAATCATTTGCTGAATGCCGATCATTTCAGTCACTGATTGGCCGATCTGATACCGATTAAATTGTCTAATCTATATGAAATCGCTACATAATCCTCAAAATATGGATGCCTCGAAATCTCTCATTGCACCTTTAAATACCTACTAAATGAGTTGGCATAGATAACTAATAGAACATGTCTGCTATCACAATGTAACATATACAGCAGCCTTCCAGGAATCTCTTTCACCCACCCAGCCAAGGCAATAAGCTTTAAGAAATCCTGCTGATTGATACTAATGTACTGTAGTCTCACAAGATTGCTACAGATGAATTATTTGTCTCCTTACTCTGCTGATAATGTAGTTCTTTCTCTACTTAGAATGATGCTTTTGATTTATTCACGTCAAGTTTATGGCTAACAGGAATGAAGTTTAAATAAACCACAATCAATGATACCCTATAAAGTTTACTCAGCTATATGTTAGGCATTTTGATGAATGCACATTGAATAAATCAAGAGTGTTTTATCTGTTATTGAAGGAACAAATATCAGTATTTTTTTTTTCTTTCTGCATAGCATCTTTCCATGCTATATTGGGCTACCCTAAGTTTTTTGATCCATTTTCTGTGTCATTGACCTAGTCTCTGCACCATAGGCCTTTGATTGTCTAATCTATGAAATCCCTACATAATTTTCTATATATGGATGTCTCAAAATCTCCTGTTGCACCTTCAAATACCTACTAAATGAGTTGGCATAGCAACTAATCAGAACATGCCTGCTATCACAATGTAACATATACAGCAGTTTCTGCACCATAGGCCATTGTTGTCTAATCTATATGAAATCACTAATTCTCAATATATGGATGCTTCAAAATCTCTCATTGCACCTCTTACATATCCTACGACTACTAATGAGTTTGGGCATAGAACTAATCAGAACATGCCTGCTATCACAATGTAACATATACAGCAGCCTCCATGTCTCTTTCCAAAAAAAAAACAACCCACCCAGCCAGGCAATAGATTTACAAAGTAGAATCCTTGTGACTGATACTAATGTACTGTAGTCTCACAAGATTGCTACAGATGAATTATATGTCTCCTTACTCTGCTAATAATGTATTCCTTTCACTATTTAGAATGCAATCCTTTGATTTATACATGTCAAGTTTATGACTAACAGGAATCAAGTTCAAATAAACCACAATCAATGATACCCTATAACCTTTACTTGCTTATATGTTAGGCATTTTGATGAATGCTCAATGAATAAATCAAAAGAATTTTACCTCTTTTTGAAGGAATAAATACCAGTATTTTTTTCCTTTCTTCCTGCATAGCATCTTTCCATGCTATGTTGGACTACCTTCATTTTTTTTCTCCATTTTCTGTGTCATTGACCAAGTCTCTGCACCATAGGCCATTGAGTGTCTGATATATGAAATCACTACGTAATCCTCAATATATGGATGCCTCGAAATCTCTTGTTTGCCTTTTTAAATATTTACTAACTGGTTGGCATAGGATACTAATACTAATCAAAAATGCATGCTATCAAAATTAAACTTACACAGCAGCCTTCCAGGAATCTACCTAACCCACCCAGCCAAGGCAATAAGCTTTACAAAGTAGAAATCCTGGTGATTGATACTAATGTACTGTAGTCTCACAAGATTGCTACAGATGAATTATATGTCTCCTTACTCTGCTGATAATGTAGTCCTTTCACTATTTAGAATGTAATCCTTTGATTTATACATGTCAAGTTTATGGCTAACAGGAATCAAGTTCAAATAAACCACAATCAACGATACCCTATAAACTAAACTTGCTTATATGTTAGGCATTTTGATGAATGCTCAGTGAATAAATCAAGAATATTTTACCTGTTATTTTGAAGGAACAAATATCAGTATTTTTTTTTCTTCCTGCAAATTTGTGAACTGATTGCCACTGCCTTGACACTAACTTACTATCAATGGACACACCTACTTAATGTGAGATGATCATTTTATGCAGTGGGTACTAAAACATAAGAAGGCCAACTACATTTAAATAAACTACATTTACCTACAATAAAACTAATGTGCGCATTAGTTTCTCAAAAGTAAAAAAAAGGATTTGTTTTCCTTTTTGTTGTGTTGCCTGCCTTAAAGGTGCATTTCGTGATTCTAACCCCTTCTGTTTTGTTCATGTTTCGCTAGATATTCTTGAGAAAAGCTTATTCCCAAAATTTCAGTTGATCCTATCTTGCGTTTTGGTGTTATGAGCAAATGTTCGTATCACAATTTCCCATAGACCACTGTACAGTCATTTCTGTCTGTTTACGGACAGAAATACAAAATCGCGAATTTTTTGCAGAGACGATTGAATTTGCACATCAGATTGGGCACACATACTATACTTAGCCCGATGGTTCAGATAATATTAAAATCTCAACTTTTTTTAGGTAAGTCGGGGAACGAGGCTGTGGATCACAAAATTCCCCTTTAAGAGACCTTTATCTAATACATAGAGAGTGCAAAGTCTTTTGTGTTCCTTTGTATCCAAAACATGGGCGCTCAAAAGTCAGTAACATTCAACTCGCCTGTTACATTGAATACCATTGAAGCAAATAGTCAGAATGTTTTGAGAGTTAATGTAGCTATAAATGCATTTACATTGACTTGAATGCTTTCATTAAGCATAGAATTGATTTTTCTCTGTTATCAAAACTGCATGTTTCAATAGATTTAGCATGGAGTTTTAAATTCCACCCACCGCACATCCCCCTCATTCTTGGCAAAGTACTAGAGGTGACACGATGGGTTGAATCTACTATAACACTCTGTACATGCTATGGGTAATAGCTCAATTTCGACATAATTATCAGTTATGCTCTTGTTGTGCACTGAAAAACTGGAGGGTAACTTTAACAACCATAGTGTTAATTTAACCCCATCCTGGAGTCAATATGGGACCACACCCACTGGTGTTAGATTACACCATGTATTAGGCTGACAAGGAATCGCTCCATCTTTCAAGCTGACAGGATAGCTCAATCAGGTAAGCGCTCGACTCCAGTGTATGTTCATCCATGCGTATAGGCGTGCGTTCGAGCCCTGTGAGATTCCGCTATCTTGTAATTTACTGGACAAGAAATTAACCGTCTGGTTGTCCCCGATTTACCCATGCGATATTTGGGAAGCTGATCCCGGCTGCGAGGGTTATCTCGATGCATGTTTGCTGATAAGGGAAAGCGCTGATCCGATCTGCTGCATCCCTTGAAATGGTTTATGGTATGGTTGGGCCACAAGTGGATCATCGACCATGTGAAAAGCGTCTTATAGGCCAATAGCATAAGGCGCTATATACATCTCTGCTATTTTATTATTATTATTGTATCTTAATACATTTTGGTGTTACAATGTTATGCTATGACACTGCGATGCTATTACACTGCTTGGTGTTAATTTTACCCCACCTTGGTGTTAATCATTTTTTTAACACTGTTGGTGTCAAATTGACACTACTGGTGTAATTTAACACTTTCCCCCTGGAGTCAATACGGGACCACTCCCTCTGGTGTTAATTAACACCAAACTTTGGTGTTAAACTTTATGTTTGTAACATGCGATATTTTAGTAAAAAATGCTTGATTTTGGTTATGTTGTGTTTCTATTGTAACTGCTTACCTCTAGAAAATCATAAACAGAACACCAACATCCATAATTAAAATTATGCAGCAACACCGCGTGGTGTTAAATCCTAATTTCAACACCAGAAACTAACACCAACAAGCTTGACACCGACTTGGTGTTGAAATTTTAACACCCTAGTTTTTGCAGTGTGGGGCAGCAGTATAGTGTAGGTCTAACTGTTAAAAATAAGGAACATGAAGTTACATGTAGTGTTGAAGCACATATTTGTAAAAGAGAAGTTGCAATTTTGCAGACACTCAGTAAATCAGACATGACTCATTATTTGTGTATTTGTCATTTTATTTGTGCAGAGAACACTTCATAAGGCCTAAAAAAAAAAGGTTTGTTTGCCCTTTTCCGACCGACCCAAAAAATCTGAAATCACGGGTCGCTTTTTTTTTTTTTTTTAATTTTAAATTTTAAAAAAAATTTTTTTTTTTTTTTTTTTTGTTATATTAAGAAAGTGATGAAATTTCATGATTGACATGGTAGACTGGTATGTTTTCTAAAACTAAGCGGCATTTGGACAGTGAATTTGATGAAATTTACTCCGCGGTCATCAATTTCACATCGATTTGCAAATTACTAGCTTTGGCGACTATAGAGAATCTTGGGTTGCCGGTCTGACATCGGGCAAGTTTGGTGATTCGTAACTAAAAATTTTTCCGGTCATCATATGTTCAAAATTTGGTTATTTGGTGATTTCAGCTTGTACTTTAGGGTGATGTTGTTGTATTTCCTCTGTGAGAGTTTTAAATGTGAAAGAAACATGCTCAAAGTTGCCATTTTCCCCATAGACTACTGTGTATAAGTGAGTTAGTGGTGTGTAACCTATAGTGTAGGTCTAACTGTTAAAAATAAGGAACATGAAGTTACATGTAGTGTTGAAGCACATATTTGTAAAAGAGAAGTTGCAATTTTGCAGACACTCAGTAAATCAGACATGACTCATTATTTGTGTATTTGTCATTTTATTTGTGCAGAGAACACTTCATAAGGCCTAAAAAAAAAAGGTTTGTTTGCCCTTTTCCGACCGACCCAAAAAATCTGAAATCACGGGTCGCTTTTTTTTTTTTTTTTTTTTTTAAATTTCAGATTTAGAAGAAAAAAAAAATTTGAAATACAAATTAAACTACTTCAAAATGAATTTTAAATCAATATCCTGTAATACAACCACCCCCCAAAGCTCGGTGCAAACCAATTCCAAGCATTCTCTGGTAGTATGATGCACATTTTAATATGAACGGCAAACTAGAAAAAGCTTCCTAGAAAGGAGTAAATTTCGTAAAAAACCTGTCTCTTTCATGATACAAAACATTAAAATACTGTTGCATAAAAGCCTTCAGACTTTATTACTGGATAAAATGTTATTGAACATTACTTAATATAATTATATAATTAACCAATCAGGGCACGTATTAGTATTATTAACAACATTATTGACCTTAGCCACGCCTATTTTGTAGACACGGCTTCCGGGTCAAGACAAAATGACTGAGGTGTCAAATTGTGACCGGACGGCAGTTTTAGAATTTTGAATGGAAAACGCTATGTTTAGAACAATTTAACGTACCGTTCAGTTCAGAATATCATTTCACCAAAAGTTTCTGTGTACATTTCAAGCATTTTATTCCATATTTTCTGATTTCGGTACAAAATACGCATGCAGTCTGAGCTAGTCTGAGCCTTAGTGCATGGTCTCAATAGTACTAAAAATGTGCTGTTCTGGAGAGGTAGAGTAGCTGAATTCGACCACCATCGATAAGTGTGTGTTTTGTACATGGCATGGCGACTCGACAAAAGGATGGGTTAATTTGCAACTTCTGGTATAAAGGATGTTTTCATAAAATATTTTTGACACATTGTTAGATATTATTTTTAATATCGTCCATGAAATACGTGGTACAATACTGTCAAATTTGCGTGTGATTTAAAGATGGCACCTGACATCTACGCTGTGCGTTTCACAGCAAAATACGGTGCTTACGTTGTATTTTACCACGTTGCATCTGTCAATTTGGATGCGACATTTGATAGTTTGTACCAGAACTTACTATATACAAATATATACTGACATGAGAGGCTCTGGTTAAAACTATGGTCCCAAGGTGACTACATTAGTGCTATTACCGAGGGACCATAGTTTTAAGCCAGAGACTCGAATAGCGTCAGTATATATTTGTTTTATATACTTATTAATAAATTTCCAGTTAACAATGAAAAAAATTATAATTTTGGCATTTTCCTTCAATAAATTTCACGTCAAACAATGCATCTCTGTGAGCTTCTGTGAATGAATGTGGTAGTAAGCATGCAATCCACTACGCACAAATGCAGATGCGCTACGCGATCGCAGTAAGTTACGCGAATTAAGCGCCGTAAATAGTACCTCTGAGCCGTAAATAGTACTTCTGAAAAATGAACTATTTACGGGTGGGCGTGGCTTAGGGGTACTATTTACGGATGGCGCCGATTTCTCGCCGCATAGTTGAAATATTTTTAATCACGTGATAGAATTTCAAGCAATAAACAATCTTAATTTTATTAATGAAGTATATAATACAAAGTATTCCGTGCTACAGTTGGAAAAGGTATTGGTGGCTGCACTACCAAATCGCCCTTGGAGACATTAAACTTGTTGTCCTGTGTCTTGTATTAAAAAAAAAAAAAAAAAAAGGTTAAACAAACATATTTTTTTTAGGCCTAATGTAGAATAGCACTTAGGGTTCTTTCATGCATGAATTCATTTTTGAAAAAAAAAACTTTGGAAAAAAATAAATAAAAATGCATTTCGCATTATATTAGTTTTTCAAGAGTGCAAGAGTAGGAGAACTTTGAGACATACAATTGTTATGACGTCTCGTGGACGTCTAAGGTCAGAAATACCTTACAAACACAAATAAATGAGCCTTGTGCACAAGTGATCTGAATTTTATATAACAAAACAGATTTAATGAATGTTGTTAGATTGGATCAAGAATTTGGATGGTCAAAGACAATTATCTATAAATCAAAATTACAATTAAACAATTCTAATCTTACTCAAAGTAATTCATTTATGTCTCCAAACAAAGGTATCGTTTGCAGTTTATACAGCGACGACTCAAAATGCAGCATGCAAATCACACATAAAAATCCATGGTATATTCCATAAGAATCTTCCCAGTCCTGAAGATAAACTTTGTCCAGCGTTCAAGACGACAGGTTGAATAAGTCCCTCGGCGACAGCTAATATTCACAGTATATCAGTCCAGGGATAATACCCAACGATTCTATCTGTCCACATTTGGAATCCGATTTGATTCCCAAGCAATTTGGTCAAAGACAACAGGCGAATAATTACCAGTGGACTCTGCTAACATGGAATTAAAATCCCTTGGCACTAGGACTTACATGTATGATCCTCAAGCAAGTGTAAAACTTAGCTATGACTTTAGATTCTATGTCACTAGTGGATGCTGGCAGAGAGTCCTTACTCAAATCTCCATTATATATTGAATTCACAAAGTTCCCAAGTTCTTTAAAATAGAAATGACCACCAGCATCATGCATAAACAGAACCTTGCACTAGCTGACCAATTGGAATTCAATAAATTCATCATCTGAATTACATCACTTAACATATATAAACTCCTATGGGGGAATCCCCCAATCGGGCAAGGTTTTGATCTTAAAGCATATAACAAGGTGACTCAGTTACTAAGTTTAAATCTTGGGGAATTCCCACTTCCTCTTATTGTGCCCTCGATCGAACAGGTGCATTTGCCACAACCAACTCTAGGGATTCCCATCTCTTTTAAAAATAAACCAAATACTTGCCAGTGAGAAAATCTTTCTCAAATAACATGAGAAAAAATATTTTAATCAAAATATACGGTAATATAACACAATTAAATGTAGTTGGCCTAAGTATAGGCGCAGCTCAGATTTATAAAAAAAATCACAAATGGAATGACTTGAAATGCATTCAAACTGCTAATTGTTCAAAATATTGATGTCTTTTTTACCTGAATTGGTTTCAAAAGATTTCTTTCTTGTAATAGATAGAACCTGCCTGTCCAAGCCAAGATCACACACAATGCTAATTACAGGTACATGTGTAATGAGAGTGGTCTAATAGACAGAACTGCCATGTCCAAGGTCACACACAAGCTTAAGCATAATGCAAATAGTGATAGGGTGTGTAAAGACAGAATCGCCCTGTTAAAGGTTCATACAATCTAAGTACAGTGTACATGTGTAGCAGACAGAACGGCCCTGTCCAAGGTCACACACAAGCTAATAATCATGCCAAATAGTGATAGGGTGTAAGAGACAGAACGCCCTGTTCAAGGTCACATACAATCTAATTACAGTGTACATGTGTAGCGGAGGGTGTATATGTAATAGACAGAACTGCCCTGTCAATTGGGTCACACACAAGCAATCATAATCACATAGTGATAGGGTTTTGTTTGTAGTAATAGGGACAGAAGTTGCCCTGTTCAAGGTCAATACAATCTAATTACGTGACAGTGTAGTGAGAGGGTTTTGTAATAGACAGAACTGCCTGTCCAAGGTCACACACAAGCTAATCATAATGCACATAGTGATAGGGTGTAATAGACAGAAACCGACCCTGTTCAAGGTCACATACAATCTAATTACAGTGTACATGTGTATAGCGAGAGGGTTGTAATAGACAGAACTGCCCTGTAAAAGGTTCACACACAAGCTAATCATAATGCACATAGTGATAGGGGGTAATAGAAAGAATGCCTGTTCAAGGTCACAGACCCAATCTAATTACAGTGTACATGTGTAGTGAGAGGGTCAATAGAAGGAATCCTGCCAACCGGTCACCACACAAGGCTAATATTAATGCAACTGAGTGATAGGGTTGTAATAAGGACAGATCGCCCTGTGTTCAAGGTCAAATACAATATCAAGCTGCAAATGTGTGTGATGAGGGGGGTGTAATAGGACAGAGAAACGGCCCTGTCCAAGGTCACACACAAGATAATCATAATGCAACATTTGATAGGGTGTAATAGACAGAATCGCTGTTCAAGGTCCACTACAATCTAATTACAGTGTACATGTGTAGTGAGAGGGTCATAATGAGGGACAGAACTGGCCCTGTCCAAGGTCACACACAAGCTAATCATATGCAAATAGTGAAGGGTTTTGTAATAGAAAGAATCGCCCTGTTCAAGGGTCATACAATCTAATTACAGGTAATTGTGTAGCGAGCGTGGTGTTGTAATAACAGAACGCCCGGTACAAGGTCACACACACGCTAATTCAAATTGACACAATAGTGATAGGGGTTTTTCTGTACTAATGACAGAACGCCCTGTTCAAGGTAACATACATATTCTAAATTACAGTGGACAGGGTGTAGGAGAGGGTGTGGTATAGACAGAAACTGCCATGTCCAACGGTCACACACAAGCTAATCATAATGCACATAGTGATAGGGTGTATAGATGAGAATCCGCCCTGTTCAAGGTCAAATACAATCTAATTACAGTTGTACATGTGTAGTGACCCGCAGGGGCTTTGTAATAGACACAACGGCCCTGTCCAAGGTCACACACAGCTAATCATAATGCACATAGTGATAGGGGTTGTTGTATAGACAGAATCGACCATGTTCAAGCGGTCAAGTACAATCTAATTACAGTGTACATGGTAAGCAGACAGAACTGCCCTGTACCAAGGTCATGTACACACAAACGCTAATCATAATGCACATAGTGATAGGGTTGTAATAGACAGAATCGCCCTGTTCAGGTCACATAAAATCTAATTTACAGTTGTAAATGTGTAGCGAGAGGTGTAATAGACACAAATGCCAGGTCCAAGGGGGTCCACAACAGCTATCATACATGCACATAGTGATAGGGGGTAATAGAAAGAACCGCCTGTCAAGGTCAAATAAAATCTAGTAAGGTACATGTGTAGTGAGAGGGTTTTGTAATAGACACAAAGCCATTGTCAGAAGGTCACACAAAAAAGATAATCACTACACCGGACCCTACGCTGACCTACCAGGGTCTTGTTGAATATATGTCACAAGGAATTGCACTTTGTTAAAGCGTCATCATACACCCATATTTTAATAACAGTTTTCTCCCCCTCCTGTTATATCTGTGTGTTGAGTGTACTTGCCCCAGTCGCTTGCTCTCTAATAGGACAGGAACTGCTGTCACAAGGTACACACAAGCTAATCACAGTGCCACATAGTGTGATAGGGTCTGGAATAGACCAGAAACCCGCCCTGTTTTCAAGGTAACATACAATCTAATCAGTACAGTGTACATGGTAGTGAGAGGGGGTAAACAAGACACAACTGCCCGTCCCAAGGTCACCACACAATGCGTAATCATACAAGCCACATAATGATACGCGCTGAAACCGACCAGAACACCGCCATTGTTCAATGGTTGAACATACAATCTAATACAGCCTGTACATGCGGTACGTGAGATGCGGCTGGTACTGATCACAACTGCCCTGTCCAACCGGTCCATACACAAGCTAATCATATGCACATAGTGGTGACGAGGCGTCTAATTAGCAGAAACTGCCCATTTGCCAAGGTCACATCTATCAACCTGCCACATCACCAGTGACTTGTGTAGTGCACGAGGAGAGCTGCCTGTCCAAAACCTGTTGTTTGACCCCATGACACAAACACATCTCTTTTGATATTTTAGAGCAATTTTAAGCTAGTGGGGATGCAATTTTGACAACTATAGTTAGTGACATACAAGAGCTTATTACCTCTCCAATAGGAAATCAGAAAAGAAAATTCATTGTGGGAATCATGCCACTTAGGCCTACCAAAGGGTCAGGGATTGTATATATCGGCCCTTATATTGTCAAGGCCCATAGAGAGATGTGTTAAACAAGAGTTTGAAGCGAAAAATTCATATTGCTACGCAAGGCGACAAATTTTGTAAAATTATATACAGGATTGAAGTCAGTTGGTACTAAATAATCCAAAATTAGTTTTCAAACGTGGCCGTTGTCGGGTGGATAATAGTGTTGTGTTTTGAATTCTGGTTTTGGTGTCATTAATGAAGACTTTCAAAACACGCCTTCGTGCCAAGGTTACAACACAAGCTTAATTCCCAAGCACATGTGTAGTGACGAGGAGAGCTGCCCTGTCCAAGGTCACAAAAGTAATCACAGATCTATGTGCTACTTGAGAGTGTATAATAGGCACCGAACTCGCCCTGTACCAAGGTCACCACCACAAGCTAATCAAGGGGCACATGTGTTCTTTTGTGTGGGGACAGGAGAGCCTGCCATGTCTAAGGTTACCCACACAGCTAATCACAGTGCATGTGTAGTGAGAGGGAGGAGCTGCCCTGTCTAAGGTTACACAAAAGCTAATCGCAGGTCATATGTGTAGTTAGAGTGTCTAATAACGGTTACTGCCCTGTCCAAGGTCACACACAAGCTCATCACGGGTCACATGTGTAGTGACAGGAGAAGCCTGCCCTGTCTAAGGTTAAATTAAAGCTAATACAGGTCGTATGTGTAGTGAGAGGTCTAATAGACAGTTACTGCCCTGTCCAAGGTCACACATAAGCTAATCGCAGTGCATGTGTCGTGAGAGGGTCTAATATTGGAACTGCACTATCGCAAGGGTCACACACAAGCTAATTACAGTGTACATGTGTAGTGAGAGTGTTAATAAACGAACCGCCCTGTCCAGGTCACATACAAAGCCTAATCCCGTGCACATATGTATTATAGTGAGAGGGTGTAATAGAGCAACTGCCCTGCTCAAGGTCACGCTCAACAAGCTCAGCAACAATTAGCCTGTTTTAATGCTGGAAAATATGCCCCACTTTTTCATATGTGTATCCTAATGCATGGGCCATGCCATATTTTTTTTTTTGTTATTTTTAGGAAATTTGGTAGAAAAAAAATGAGGGAGCATTATTAGGGGGAGCACAGATAATCGGTAGGAGGTGTATGTTTAACATAATCATGATACTCTATCGAAAACCTAAATCACTAGAGAATACTCCTCACTAGCTGCTTACAACTCCAGAAAATTATTGTTTGACCTTTCAAGGAGATACAACACAAAGTGGGGGGGCTTCATTTTGTGATACCTGGTATGAAGTATATAATCCAAAAGCAGCATTTATAGACCTCCTGTGGTTCATATTTCACTTACATAACAAACGTTTGCAGTGGCTTTTGATAAACAAACTGAGCAAATCTATGGATATCTCCCAGGAGGACATCAAGTATGGTCTTATCCAATACATGGACAGACCAAATCTTTATTGAAAAGAGATGTTTGGATAGCTGAAACAAAATGCATGTAGGGGCCAAATGGGTCATATTAAAGAATCTTGTATTCTACAGGAAGAACATATTTTCCTTGCTACTTTAAATTAGAACAACCGATCCGGAACCCTTTATCCATGGGGGCATATGTACCTATTTAAATGATAAACATATTAATGCGTGTTTCCGATTTATTCTATTGTGTTTCACTCTGTATGAAGAGAGCCTGGCACTTTCATACACGATCAATCAATCAATCAATTTTAGTGAACTTCCTCATCACAGCAGTACCGACAAGAAACATGCAATACAGAGTCTAATTCAATAGATTCAGTAATGTACAAACCGCAAATATTTAACCCGCATTGCATAATATAATATCAATGAGCTAGGATGCCGTTCGTTAAAATAACAAGCTTAAACGCTTGATGACTTGGTTAATTTTCCTCGAGCGCTTTGGCCGCTAGAGGTAAGTTAACCAAGTCCCATCTAGCGCGTGAAAGCGTGTTATTTTTCACGAACGCCATCATAGCGAAATTGATTATATATGTGATACACTTAGAGTTGAATATATTAAATAACATTTTAAAACCTTTTTTGTTAAACCATGCTAAAATTGGATGATAACGAAATAATTTGTCCGCAATTTAAGATTTAACACATTTAAAAACACTTTGTCCTTGCCACCATCCATTGACGAGCGTTACCCAACCAAATGGGTTATATTGCTTGCTCTGGCCATAGTGGGCGCTGTTCCGTAAGTCTCGATGGTTGATTTGATCTGCTTTTCTTAATACGAAGGAAAGAATGACGAGTGGTTTGGTTTAATCCTTGGAGTAGATTTGAATGAAAGAAATCAACCAAGCCTATACGGAATAAAGACAATTAACCCTATTCATCCCTAAACACTACGCTGATGTAGTATATTTCTAAATATCTTCATGTCTATCGGTTGATTCGACATTTGTGGAACAGCAGTTTTGATTTCAATGGAAATGACGGCGTAGGATGGGGAGCTTCTGCCATTTTTGATCTCACGATGTTAAACTGACTTAAAGTACCTTTTTTTGGGGAGGGGGGGAGGGTGAGGAAACCTTCCTATATTCAACCAGTTTTGGTCAGATCACCATAACATTTTCCTTGGGGTCGGTTTCTGTTGTTTGTTTTCATTTTTGTCTTCTTGCAATTACCCTAAGGAATTGCCGTTCTGCATACAATACAAATTTTAAAAATGTTGATTACAAATGAAAAATACATGTAATATCTGAATTATATCATATATTTGCTGCTGTAAAATAATAAATTGTGTCATGTCTATTTATGAGAAATGGTTTCATGTAAAGAGCAATCAATTTGAAATGTTCGATTTACAGGTAAGCACACCGCTCTATATTTCTACATAGACGTTGCATAGTTTGACACCATAGAATTCGGTATCTTAAGTTTTCCATCAGTATATATACAGATCGCGCCGCTATTCTATTGTCAGGACATTGTATTTCTAGAACTATCACCTTGACCCCGCGTTTCAGGTGTGACCCAGCTTCCGCAGTGTCATGGTATTAAAAATACAAGCTCTAGAGCGGTAGTAAAAGACCACCCCAGTAACCTCCTCGAACCCGATTCGGAGTAGATACGCCGGGAAACATAGATAACAACAAAGCGCTAGCACGAGAAGTGTATTAGAAAATAAAGTAAACTGGTGAATGTGAAGATCGAGGTCACTGCTAAGCGCAGGGCGTGAAGTGCCAGTGCCTCTTTTTAAGTTCTACAATTTATGCACAATATAAATATCATAAGATACAGTCACATAAAAAGACAAGACAAACAGGACACAACAAACATGTCAACTAGGAAGCAAGGAGAAGGAAGGAAGGAAAGACGGGGGAATGAATGAAGGAAGGATGGAAGGAGGAGAGGAGGGAATGGATGAGGGAGTAGGGAGGAAGGACAGAAAAGTCAGACGAGGGAATAAGAGTAAAAGGTTAGAGGAGGGAGAAGCACGGGAAGATAGAGAGAAGAGAATAGAGAATAACGAGACAAAGGAAGGACGAGTCAGGAGGACTAAAAAGAACGGAAGTAAGACGACCGGGGAGGAGAAATAATAGGACAAATCATGAAGGAAAGAAAAAAGCCAAAGTCAAAAAAAGTGACGTTTATCAGCATACAGCAGAGTTTAGTTATTGATGATGTCCTTCTTCTTCTCGATTTGAAGGCAGGGAGAGGGAAAAGATTTAGAGTCATTGGAAAGAAGATTCCAGAGCAAGGTTCCTTGGGATCTAGAAGTATTGCTGGCAAGGACAGAATTTTGTAGCAGTGAGGAAGGATACATCCCTATATCTGTGTTATAATGATGAGAATGAGAGTCATGTTACCACAGTCCATCACGAGAAGATCCTCAGGGAGAAGCCCTTGCTGGAACTGATACATGAAGGTTACCAATTGAGCGTGTAAATATCATGTATTTTTCAAAGTTGACAGGAGAAGAACAAGGATCAGTGTGATCAAGCCAGCAGAGAAATTGGTACAGGTCCTATAACTTCTTTTGAAGGAGAAATAAAGATCCGATTAGCGTTTGTGTTAGTATCACACCAGATCATATCACATAAGACAAATAAGGGAGGACAAGAGAATTATAGAGAGTTTTAAGGGAATTTTGAGAAGAAATGGCGGACTTTACGATTATGCCATTGTACTTGGAGACAATTTTAGAAACTTGTAGAGTGTGAGAACGCCAGATAAATTATAATCAATTAATAGGCCTAGGAATTTAGTTTTGCTCAACCTGTTGGATCGATAGTGTATCAATTTTAATTTAATATGATTTTGATGTTAGTTTATTGCTATGCTTATTTTTGAAGTATCATGTAATTTGTCTTTTAACTATTCCGACCATTTATTTTAATTTAAAACCCAATTTAAAATTTGATTACGTTCATCTTAATTATTCATTCTTAAATTTTAGGGTCATGATGTGAAAAGAGAATAATTAGAGCATCACAAATAAATAAATTGGGAGTTTTAGAACAGTGGAAGGTCCATTAATGTCAATAAAAAAGAGTATGGTCCCTAGGATCGAGCCCTGATGAACTCCACACGTAATGGGGGCAAAGCTGGACAAGATGTTGTTGAAGAGGACGCGTTGACGTATACCAGAAAGATAATCTCTGATCCAATTGTTGGCAAGGCCTCTGATACCAAGTTGTTAAGTTGTGCAAACGAATGTTGTGATTTATGGTATCCAGGCCGTACTTAAATCCAAAAAGATACCAACTGTGTGTAGTTTTTTTGTCAGTTATTAAACATTAAAGCTCATTATTGTCATATCGTATCGTTTAGGGGCCTAACCCGAATTGCTGTGGAGTCAGAATATTATTAATGTTCGATTAAATTAAAAATACGGGCATAAACAATTTTTTCAGAAGCTTGGATATCGCTGGCGAATATATATAGGCCTGTAGTTGGTGAAATCGTGCTTGTCTCCAGCCCCTTGAAATAGGGCTAACATTACTACTTTAAGTATAGATGGAACGTATCCCCCCCCGTGGAAAGGGAAAGATTAAATATATGGGCGATGACTTGAACTAATTGGGAGGATGATTTGCTTAAGCAAATTGTTGCTGGATGTCACAGAACGCTGCTATAACTGTTTCTTTCAGCTTAGATGTTAGCTCCCTATTTCCTCGCATTTGTAGGGGTGAGGAAATCAAACTACTAGGATGTTCTAGGATTACATAGAAAGGTGGCTTGAAATCTTTAGATGGTTCAGAGATTTTTTCCGCAATAACTTTACCGATATTCCTCAAAAAATTCTTGCAGTTCTCGGCTATTTCCTACGTTGAACAAATTTTGTTGCCATCCTTACAAGACAAATCAGTAGCTGGTTTTCTATTACGACCTAACATTGATTTAGTGTTTTGCCCATTTTGTTTTAGTGTTATTTTTTATTATTTTCAATTTATTAGTGATGTGAAGATCTTTTACTCAGTCGAAATAGAGAGTTTAGATGAATACGGTTAGTATTATATTTAATTTTATTAATAAAGGTCCGTTTTGTGATATAAGAGTTAATAAAGCTGTCTTTAGTTTGAAGCGATTTTATTAGACCTTTGGTAACCCAGCGTGTTAGGTGAATTTAGGTTTAGAATTAATATGGTTTTAATTGGACCGTGGATATCCAGGAGCTCTTACAGGGCGGGTGAGTTCAGTAAAAGAAGTTATAGGCTTTATCCTGGTGGTCGCATTCTTTTTTTTCCATTTTGTGCTTTGTTCCGATTTTTGTCTGTCGTCTTCTCTACTTGAATTGATAGCTGACACTTTTACCACTACTATCAAGTACCGTGGGAAACAAACTTGTAGTTTTGATGCTATACGCAATAATACATAGTGCAATGCCTATTGCACTATTTTGCGAGGTTAATGTTAAACCATTACACCGAGTGTTTTTTTTCTGTTCTGCGAGAAAGGATTTGAAAGCTGAAATTTCCGCAAGCACCTTTAACTTTATTTTGAACAAAATGTACTTAATTGCTCATTATCCACCTATTAAGCTCCATTACCACAAAGTTTGTTAATTGAATATGGTTTTGCAGTTATCTGATTTTATTCACATGGTTAAACCTAGAAATGAGAGAGACAATAACATTTACTGACTCAATAAACAGACCATGTAAACTGAGTAAGATTAAACATTTATGCATGGATCTATGTTATCAGATTAGCATGTATGAAAACTAATTCAGCCAGACAAACCTTGGGGGAAAGTACTATTAGTAACCACCCACATTTACAAGAGCCATGCTCAGATGGACAGAATTCTCCAGGGGGTTCTTTTGAGAACTGGAAAGCCAGTTGCCTTCACTCACAAGATCTTAGCTAGACATCCTCATGTTACCCTTGAGTCGTCTATACCTATCAAGGGAACTGCATTGCAGTAATTGCTTTGTACCTTGAAGACAAGCTGCACTGAATTCCTCGTGTGAATGCAACAAGGTCGTAAGTGCAATAGCTGCCATTTGTCAGAAATTTCCATCAAACATACTATTATGCCAAGTCTTTGGTTAGTGGCTCTTGAAATGGTTCTTCAGGTGAACAGTAGCCTGAAAAACCTTTCCAAGAGCCACGATCAAGAAAAGTAAAATTAGAAGTCATCCTAATACAATTCAGCACACGATGTATCACACCATGGGCAGCTATGCAACTTACGACCTTGTTGCACTCACATGATGAATTGTGCAATCCCTTGAGGGGTATGTCTCCACATGGTGTGAGGCACCTTGGAGGATCTTCTTGGCATTATTGATTCCACCAGGATATCCCAAAATGGAACAGGAGCAATTCTGGGTTTGAATATCTATATGAGCAAATCCCTTAAAACTTGTCAAAGACAGAACTCAGCCTCAAGGCAGTAAAGGCAGCATGTACTTATTGTAGATTCCATGGTAGTGTTTTGATTGTTATCCATTATTTGGGATTTTCTAAGGATTTCTGAATTTATTTAAAAACAAATCTAGCCCATAAGCATATCACAAAATAGTGCTGTAACAACAGCATCAATCAGAAAATCACTATACACTAGTTGACTCACTGGTTGTCCTTCATTACATATAAGACAGCCTTTTTCAGGCAGTCTGGGAGAGAAAACTTCAGTTTCCACTTCTGGATGCACTTTTATGGCATGTGATTTAGGATTCAAGTTTTTGCTTTCAGAAAGAGAGATTGCTTTTTGGGATTAATTTGCATTTGAATCTCTTTTAATATAAATACCCGTGTGGTTGGGTTCAGCATAGATGTTTTAAAAACTGAAATTATTAGATTGTATTATTAATTACTGATCCATCGTTGGACTTAAAATTGTAAAATAACTTGCTTTGTGGTACTTAATTGCATGATGTAATTTAGAAGGCTGAAATGACATTGCTTTTTCTCTGTTCATAGTGTGCCTTTTAAATGATACATATATATTCCTGTAAAATATAGTAACAGGCTCATAAAAAATAAACCGAGAATGCCCACATTAAAAAAAAAAGATTTATGCACAGTTACATTGATAATTGGCTAGTAAACTATACTTGTGATGGTATTAAAAGCTCGAACTTGTTTGTGTATCCCAAAAGAAGGATAATTAATATCATATCCCAACAATAATTCACTGACTGCTGGAAATAGCCCAATATACATGTCTATGCTCATCTATTAGTTGTTCTGTTGCTTCAGGCATGTCAAGTTATAGATGTCATTTTTGTGAGGTGGCACTATTTCTTTATGGATGGACAGAAATTAGTGTTTCCAGCTCCTCCTTTAAATTACAAGCAAGGATCCCGATTCTAATTACAAAATCACTTCTTTTGTGAAAAATACGCACTTTTGAGCATTACCGTTCATAGGTATAGTTTTTCTAGACAATTATCAATACAACTGTGCAAAAATCTCAAATTTAAAAAAATTGGGGGCACTCTTCCAAAAATGTGCTATTATTGCTTTATTTGTGCTTTATGCCAATCCTACATGGTTTCAACTTGATTTCGCAAACAATCACTGATCAAAGTGGTTTAGATACCATTTAGCACCGTACAGGCTTGCAGCTCTAAAATGATGTGCAGAACCCTAGGACCTACATCAAGATAAACCATTGCAAATTTCCCCCACACTAAAGTGTTGTTTATGCAGCTAGTCATTTTGCATAATATGGTTATTAGTGTGGGGGTGTTACACACTTGGTTCAGTTGGCAACTGGTGTTTTCTGCCATTTAGCCAAGCAAACACAAATGGAACATTATGAAACAACTTTTAAACAATCACATACAGCTTACTAACATGAAAGAATCTGGCTGTACAACATGTTTATACTTTGAACCCTGTGTGAGGGAGTTGCTCTCATTTACCCTTTCATCAATGTTTGATATAGTTAGAACATTTGAGTCGGTGTTTTTGTAGTCATTTGGGAACCAACCCAAAAACCACTGACCTATGATTTGCTCATTTTGGTTCATTCAAATGCATCTTCATGCGGACTTCGAATGTACTCATCAAAACTGTATGAGTTTTTTGACTCATGTTTTTGTTTGAGTGGGAGGAGATTCATACCTTTTATTTCTAATGTTTATCATAAGGCATTGCGTTTCAAAACAGTTTACTCCACAGAATTGGTAGAAAAGATTCTCCTCTTTTGTGACAAATTTTCCTGAAACTGTGGTTCAACCAATAAGGTCAAAATCAATATTTTAGTCATTACTGTCCGTACGGACACTTTCTACAACACGTAATTAAAATGAGAGTTATGTTTTGAACATGCTGTTTTCTTCCTCTTATGGTAATTCTTCAGTTGCAAAAGAAATTTATAAGACTCTACGACTTGTCTTTCACTTTTAAGGCTATTTTTCCAAAAATTTCAAGTAAATTTTGAAGCTTTGGGTTGATCACTGGTAGTGTCTTTAGTGTTGCAAGATTAAATCGGTGATTATCTTGTTAGAGCCAGCAAGATATTTGAGAAAACAGCATTGATGTTCTTGGGGAATCTAATTTGACCATCTTAGAACGTTTTTGGGCCAGCAGCTTCAGCCTGATGCAAATTATTCCATTTACCTTCTTCTGTCCATTTTTCATTGTAATTATCTGGTTGCTGATCAGCACAATGGAAGAGAAGATAATCAGTAGCTTCCCACATGCATTGCTTCCAAGTAAGGTTTTTTCTACAGCTCCTATGTGAATCGCAGAGATGAACATGGCTAAATTGACATAACTGATCACAAACTTGCATTTTTACAGAATGTTTCATCTCTAACGATTCACATGACTACCCTTCAAAACCTGCCATTGGAAGCATGGCATTGGTGGGAAGCTACTGATATCTTCTCTTATAGTCCGGGGATAAAATAAGGCGACCAATTCCGCGTCTGACGTAATTTGACGGTACAGAACAAATGGTCGGCCGTGAAGCATATTCTGCAACATTAAAGCTTACTGACACAGACACCACAGTTTTACTTACGTGAATTATTGTCCGTGCGTCGAAAACCCGACTCAAATAGGGCATGTTTTGACATTTAAATCATATTTTGTTCGAACATTCCCCGCCCATTATTACAACACAATATCAAACCATACCGTCTGCGTCGCGTCGATTGCCAAACCTTGAACATACGCGCAATTGGTCGACTATTCTTTCCCCTGAATTATACACATGGTATTGCTTTGGTATTACTGTGTGGGTAAGTGTGTAACCCTTCACTTATTGGATACACACTCCATTCTCTTGCATTGACCCCAATTATCTTCTTACTTTGATAGAATTATAAACATTTTGAACTCTACCATTTACCTTATTTGGCATATATTTGTCATCATAATGAGCTCATTTGCACTTTTTTTTCAAATTTATCTGATTTCACTGAAACTTGGACAAGATAAACTTTATTTAAACGTCTTGCCAGACAACATGTAAATAAATTCAAAAAAAGTCATTCAATTCAAAGGTTATCCAGAAGTAAAAGATTTAAAGTGCATTTTATAATCCGAGCACCTCATTTTTTTGTTTGGGCTCCCTGATACCCTGAGAAAATGTTTTTCGCAAAATTTCATAGAGATGAAATCTGACTGTGTTTTTAAATTATATGAGCAAAATGTTTTTATCTCGGTGCCAATAACTGATGTGTAGAACCTAGAACACTGTCCCTTTTTTCACAATTAAAAACAAAAAATATTGGTTCCAAGACACGTTTAAACTTTTACCCAACACAGATTGCCAGGGTCCAACTACACAAAAATTTAAAACTTTTAAACATTTATTTTTTGCTTTTTTTAAGTTTTTTATTTTTTTCTTTTTAACATTATTTTGACAATACAATACTATAAGGAAAGAAAAGGTGGAAGCAAGTAGGCGAGTGGCCAACTTTATTTAACACCAAATCTTGAATTGTACTAAGTATTTTATAGTTTTATTCTGGAATATAACTTTAAATTTTCTTTTCGGCTGGTTTTCCAACAAAATTAACAGCATTTGTGTACCTCCACTAGTAAGATCTTAACTGCTGAAGTAGCCATGGGCATATCATTCAAAATGGTCAGGAATTATGGTAACTCATACACAGCACCCATATGTGGCCCACAGTAGGAAGGCTTATACATAGACTCAGTTTACATTGATTATTGTGTTCTAAGTTACTTGATGCTCCAAAAGCTGTCGTGTAAGTGTATTCATCTTAGTATTCCTTACAGATATGCAGGCCTGAGGCATCGGTTTAAGATGATATAATTCACATCAGATGTTCTTTGCATTTTCCTATATCCGAGGACTATGCAAGTGTATTCATACATGGAGTATGGGTTTAGCTATTGAATTGCTGAAAAGCACATGCTCTTTTATCATAGCAGAATCATTTATGCAAACTTTTTGCAGGCCATGTGGAATTCATTATCAATTCCCTGTCATGAACTAAGTATACCGATTAGCGCTGAGATAGGGACAAACCTGGACTTTTTACGGGTGAGAATTGTTTGTGGGGGCGAACCCGTAATTAAACTTTGCATCACCCTAGTCCGTGCGTTCGTAATAGTACTGTGTGTTCTACGGTTTACACGACGGTGCAGTGGTCAAGACATTGCGGGTCACTGGTGCAAGGATTTACGTTAAAATGTGAAATACCACTTGTATAAGGCAGGTGCGCTATTGAATCCGAATATGGTAACAATGGTTTTTGCGCTGGTCCAATCATGTAAAATACGGGCCTCATCATTACTTTCATACTTTACCTAACTATACGACAAATACAATGGCCAATGCCACTCTAGATGGTCCGATGTAAGTTCTTAATAGCTGAGCTCTTGGTATAAGTAATTTGGAAGTGAAAACCTTGGCCTAAACAATAAACTCAAACACACACAAAATGCGACCAGATTCTATTAAATGACCGTGGATTCGGATAGTAGCGGTCGGATAGTACCATACTATTAAACTGTGTTAGGATTTAATTATTTTTCCAGCCTATGCCACTGACATTTTTAATCATAATTTAAAGCCATATTCTTAACCCCTCGTCCAACAAAGGGTTTTTCTACACGTTCACTACCGGGGACTACCCCCTTTTTCGTAATTAAGGGACAAACTCACCTTGTTTTGGTATCCTGTGTGCTAACATGTCTTTTCTTTTCTTCAATAAATACAAACCTATCAAGTTTTTAACATATGACGTCACAACTGAGAGCTTATTTATAACGTTATTTGAACAAAATCTCCAAAATCAAGGATATTTTTCGACCATTTTTCGCCATTCTCATGCAACAAAATGGTATTTATTTGGCAATGATGGGGTGTAAGCATACACATGTCATACTCTAAAAAATAAAATATTGCAGTATTAGCTTCAGTAACATATACGTAACAAAAGTACCATTTTTGGGCATTTACGCAGTAAAGTTGTAATCGGCACCCCCCCCCCCCCACCACCACACACCTTCCGACTTTGACGGGACACCCTGACCTCCTGAAGGTTGTACCTCAATTTTTTTTCTCTAAAATGACCGCCAAGGATGAACTTCAATTACAATAAAAGCCTTAGATCATATTCTTGCGTTTTTTGTGCGACAAGGGAATCATCCTGGGCGGGGTTAACCCCCCCTCTGATGAGGTTTAACACTGCAATCAAAATTTTTAACACTTTTAAACACTTATATAAGATAGCGATTTCCCATTGACCACAGATAAAGCGGTAAATTCCTAAACACCGTCTTTCACAGTGAAGTGATGTGAATGATTTTAAAATTCACGTATTGAAACTGTACCAAGTTACATTCAGAAAAGTACGGTAAAACAAAATTAAGTTTTGTACTTGTCCCCCTTTCCTTTCAATACTTTCTATTGTTAGGCAGTCCACGCGACTTCTTGGAAGATTTACAATGCTTGTCTTCCCTATTTCACCCAATGGACATGACCCAAAACTTTCCACAGCTCCTATATCAGCGTGAATCAAGTATCGCATTTGGGGGTACTAAAAGGGGCGTTTGTATCCTAGCTTTCATCGCATATACCTCAAAGAATTGAGATTTTTATTATCTGACCCTTTGTCCTCAATAATCGTATGTGTGCCGATCTTGAAGTCAACTTCGATTCTACTCTATAAGATATTAGTAATTTTGTATTTTCTGTCAATCACCCGGTCCCCATATTACCACACAGTGGCCTATATGGAGCAGTGCGCTCCAGCTGATTCGCTTGTAACATCAAAAAACACCATTGATTTACTAAACTTTGGAAAATAACCTCTTCTTGAGGATATCTAATGAATCATAAAAAAATAAATGTGTTAGATCACAAAATGCACCTTTATAAACCTACCTGCCAACCTTCCCTGGTTTATAGGAATCATCCCTATTTGGCACTTTCTAAATTGCACAAAAAAAATAGCGATATCCCTCTTTTTCTGAAATTTCAACAATCTTGAAATACTGTCAAAAGTCCTGAAAATAGTTCTGGGCTCCTGATGAAGCTCTTCCTGCAGCTTCCAAAACATCTGAAACACCAGTAACCTCAGGAGATTCTACCCCTGTGTGCTCCACTAAGTAGGCCTTATAAAGTGGATACAAATTAAGACAACCACCCTTAAAGGCTTTTGTACTGAGGTGTTTCATGGCACATGCATTCTGAATTTTTGGGGGTCTAATGTTGGCAGGTAGTAAATAGCAGTTGGGACTTAGTTATAACAATTTTTTTACCACAAAAACACAGGGTGTTTGTAATTAAATTCAAATTGCTTTCCCTCTTTTCAATTAGGCATAAATCATACAGTAAGGGTATGTAGGTTACCATGACATATGGGAAATACTGTTTTTGCATGATGTCATGTGAGGTCTCTTGACCATGTCTGAGTTCTACCACCCTTTCTTACATTGTCTCTGATTGGCTCTTACATGATAGAGCATGAAATAACCTCTGAGTAACCAATCAAAATAGATGTTCTATTTATCTCTCTGCAGCTTTACTTACCATATTTGTGATTGGCTAATTACATCATATTACCATATGAGTTTGTTTTTTGCCTATCTAATATCGTGTCATATTGGATTAGCAGTCCAATATTTTGAGTAGTGGATGCCGTTTAGTTTTGGTTGTTTTAATCTCCGAAATTATTTTTATTTCAATAATATTAGTTAAAAGGCCAAATATTCCCCCCCGCTGTCCCAAAAATTAACCAACCCTACTATTTGCGTGCACTGCGTAACAGTTCAACATGTGCGCGTAATATCTAATATCGTTTCATATAAGATAGGCAACAACCAATGATATTGCGTGTTTGCTTCCTAAACCCCTCCCCTTGAATAGAATAACTATACACTTGCTGGGAGTGGCTCCAGAGAGTTAAGTTTGTGTGGCTGGTCAGGATTGCCTCATTCATGTGTTCTGTTTATTGCTTCTCCTGAGCCTCTTGAGCTACCTAGTGCTAATGTTTTACTCAGAGGCAAATCTCAAACACAACTACCTTTTAGCTAGAGTTTGTTGAAGGTTGCAGATGGTAATATTAAAGGTCATACGATCAGTGATATTTTAGGCTCTATGTTGCATCCAACATAGACGGTTAAGCAAGAGTTCCAACCAAATGGTTTTGGTAGCTTGCGACATCAAAATGGTTCACTGTGCATCTGCCTTTAGTGCCTGAAGCCGAATGCCACATTCAAATAATGAAAGACCCAAAGTTGAACAAAATTGATCACATTTGCCTATGTAAAGCAGACTAACTTAGTCATACAAGATAAGCATGTTTTTCACTTTCTCACTTGAATTCTATATAGAATGAGAAAGAAAAATAATTTTAGATCAAGAATCAATCCAAAGTAGAGCTGTTTGCCATCTTTTGCTATTATGGTTAGTTACATGGAAAAGGAAATAGGATCCGGTTTGGTAGGACTAGCTCCCATTTTAGTCCAGGATTAAAGTTAATCCACTTCCGTGAGTACAAGCCATTGATCTTGCTCTTGTAAATGCAGTGACATTCATGTTAACTCCAGTCAAATGCATTGCAACTCATTTGGGCTATTCCCAACTGGAATTGAGTAAATGTCTCTCCTATAGTCCATTTATCTTCCTCGAGTCAGTGTGCGTTCAGACAGATGTTTAGCGTGCGCAGTTTCGTACCACCTTTATATGTGCACGCCTGTATGCCAGCGCTTTGAATTAATGCTCGCGATTTAATGCTGCAACCACTGCTAGCTTAACACAATGACGTCACTGACTCAAGGAAGATAAAAGCACTATAGAGATTGAATTCACTTAGAATAACTATCCTCCCATGTCATTGTCAAAATGGATGGTTGTTATATGCAGTGCATGTGACTCCTATGGATTGATCATGTCTTGACATGGTAGTTATAGATTAGATGAATACCTCCATATGGGAGGTATACTCCAATTCCAGTTTTGCCTTCCATAGGGGCATATGGAATCCATCTGGATTAGCTCATGTTATGGCAAGGTCATTTTACTGTGGCTGTTTGAAAGAAGCTACCACATTACAGCAACATGCCAAAATCAGGATTCATAAAATACTCCTTGTTCTCTGAACTTTATTGAGTGACTATCTCCAAAGAGAAGCTCTTCTATAGCTGCTGCTTTGGACAACTTTACTGAATGAGTTGTATTTTCTGCTCTTTTCATTGTTCTTTGCTACCTGTGACAAATAAGTTGACAAAGTTTGATTCATGGAAGGCATGTGCACTGTTCCAAGTAATACAGGTCTATATAGATTTAGAAAGGAACAGATCACACCAAAGTGTTTCTAGTCCGTCATGGTGAATATCATCATGATAATTGGAAGCGAAGTCATTGGGAATAAACATACACACACCACCACCACCTTGATGACTCTGATCTTTACCAATGATATTGTACCTGTTAAGATTCCATTTTGGGGGTAGAGGAGTCCAACCAGGAGACATAAATGGCAACAGCTTGTGTTGCTTGGCTATGATTTTAAGTTCAGAAAACTTAAGGATAAGGCATCTTAGATTGAGCTTCAAAAGTTTAACCCTCTCCATTTAAAGAGCTCAAAATTCTGAGAATCAGAGATGGATCAGTGGGAATCGCCAGAAGCAGCCTTTCCTTACTTTCCAAAAAAAAAAAAAAAAAAAACTCTAGCACTGCTAGCAGGGATGAGAACAGTGTAATAAAGTGTTAAACATAGTATTACCTTGAGTTTATACAGTCAAAATGCCGAAATATTGTCCATATATTGCAACTGCCAACGTTGCTTCAAAATAATTAATAATTAATAATTAAATGTTACCTCGTCATATTTTTCAAACCTTAAACAGGAAACTCGTAATTAATTGTGAAGGGCCTTATACTCCATGTTCGCTGAACTTTATTGAGTGACTATCTCCAAAGAGAAGCTCTTCTATAGCTGCTGCTTTGGACAACTTTACTGAATGAGTTGTATTTCTGCTCTTTTCATTGTTCTTTGCTACCTGTGACAAATAAGTTGACAAAGTTTGATTCATGGAAGGCATGTGCACTGTTCCAAGTAATACAGGTCTATATAGATTTAGAAAGGAACAGATCACACCAAAGTGTTTCTAGTCCGTCATGGTGAATATCATCATGATAATTGGAAGCTAAGTAATTGGGAATAAACATACACACACCACCACCACCTTGATGACTCTGATCTTTACCAATGATATTGTACCTGTTAAGATTCCATTTTGGGGGTAGAGGAGTCCAACCAGGAGACATAAATGGCAACAGCTTGTGTTGCTTGGCTATGATTTTAAGTTCAGAAAACTTAAGGATAAGGCATCTTAGATTGAGCTTCAAAAGTTTAACCCTCTCCATTTAAAGAGCTCAAAATTCTGAGAATCAGAGATGGATCAGTGGGAATCGCCAGAAGCAGCCTTTCCTTACTTTCCTTGGATTTAGTTGACCATCTCCAGATTTGATCAGATTACTGTGCAGATGTTTTACTTTCACATTCCCCAGGGCTGCTCAGTGAGTATAACATAACCATGGTGATACTATATGGATGGATGGTGAATTAGCACTGCTGAGATGTAATTCAGGCTATTTGATCTAAGTCTTTGACAGGAAAGTTTACTGGTTTGGGGAAACCAAATTCATTGTAAAGAGTCACAATTGTTAAAGGGGGGATCTTCTTTATTCCATGAACAGATTTGGGGTGTTTGAAACCATTTCTTCTACAAACTTTGACTAAGAACATAATCTTGCTATTTCATTATAACTAGCTGACCATATTGCAATCCACAATGTACGGGTTTTATTTTGTTGTTCTTCTCCTCCTCTCATTATGTTGAACAGTTTTTGGCTGAATATTGACTTTGTATCTATCTGCTTTTCTAAAACATGTTATGCTACAGCAATTATTTTCACATTTTCTGTTGTGCCACCTTAGTATGGACATTTAGATTTAAATGGTGCATTATTTTGTTATTATTAATAAGCTGAATGAATAAAAGCAAAAGTTATTTGAAAGCTAAAAATTGCCCTCTACTTAAATATGTATAAGCCAAAAAATCTCTTCAATCTCTTCCTACCTAAACTACTAGTTTTTGTTCACAGTACTCCTGAATGCCTCCGTGGGTGGATAATCAAATTCCAATTGATCACTCTTTAAAGCGCTCTTTTAATGCATTCTGAATATGAAATCAGAATCCATTGGTTGAAATTTTAACAGCTCATTGCTTACGTCATCTAGGTGTGATACAAAATTCTAATTGTTCAAATTCTTTTCTAGTGCTCAGTTTTAATGCATTCGAGTTTTGATAATCAATCAATTGGATCACTTTTTTAAGTGCTCACTGTATCCTGAGTATTATCACCAGAAACCCTTGATCAGATTCTTCATGTCTCACTATGAAATGCACTTTTAATGATCAGTCATAAACCAAAGCAATTGCTCAAATTTTCTAAACAGTTCTAAAAATATAACTTGTATATATTTTGCCATAATAGATTCATAGCTTGGGAAGAAATTTGCTATTGTCACTTAACATGCATGCTGCATGATAAATTCATACCCCAAGCTTTTGACAAATTCGTCATAGTGTTGATATATGCACTCAGTTATCAAATCATAGCCCAAAAATGAATAGTTTAAATTTTATATACATGATCTCTTTAAAATGCCTTCCTTGATATGACAAATCATAACTTCGATAATAGAAATTGGTCAAACAGACTTCGTGGCCATGATCAATTCAATATCCCAAAAGATTTTGGCCAAATTTTTCATAGTGCGTAATATAACACATTCTGCTTGGAATAAATTGTCACCCAGAAAACATTTGGTAAAATTCTACATAGTGATAACTTTAAAAGGATATGATAAAACTCTAACTTCAATATAGCAAATGGTAAAATTCTTCATGGTAGCTAACACAATGTAATTTTAAGGCATAAATCATAACCAGAAAGCAATTGTCAAATCATTCTAGTGCTCTGGGTGCATTGTTTTAAGAGTCCAGAAAGGAGAAAAAATGTTTTTGTTCGCCTGTCTTAAGGGATTACAAGCGCTTTCCTAATCCGAAACAAACATCGAAAAATTATCAAAATTCATATTTTTTGTATTTTTGTTACTGTCTGGATATTCGAACATAACCTGCAATGGTTGGCTTGAAAATCCGTGTATTAAGGCAAGGGCGTATTTTTATCTATTCTGTAAGTTCATACGTCGTATCTAATTCGACTTGAGATCACACAAGCCTTTCCCTTTCCCGGTGAATATCACAGATTTTCAGCCTGATTATGTGCACCATGATCAATACAGTTGACTGAACACAACATTATATATCTTGTTCATTCTGGTACTGGGTAAACCACAATCAAGGCTGTTTAGTGCAGAGTTTTGAACGCCGCTGTATACTATTTGCGGGAGACGTTATGGAACAAATTTTCCTCAAATATACGTCATTTTTTCACTATTTGTTGTTTGTTTTCTACATTAAAGCAGTTATATGGAAATTTTATCACACTTCCCTGATTTATATTTAAAACCATGCATTGTCCACAGTTTTTAACAATTCTCATTCTCCCTCGCATTATCGCTCGCTGCTAATCCCTTTAAGGGCAGGGAAGACCACGGAATCACTTTGTCCTCTTTGTTGCTTTTGAAGATGATGATTATGTGTTTTGGTTTTGAAAAAGGGTTAACATTTTATTTTTTTCAGTTTTTTAATTTTTTGTTTTTTGGAAACAAACTTGATTAATAGGTGCAACATGGGATCCCGCATTTGCCAAAGGGTCAACCAAGGTCCAAGGTTTTGGACAGTCAGTTTTAAGATAGCCTGAAAATGTACAATTGACCTGATTGAAAAGTTGAAGTTCAATTGGACCCAACTTGGATATTATACACGTCTATCCCTCATTTGTTTATTATAAGGTCAAGGCATTTGAGGACAAAGGTCATATGAGGCCTTCATTCACACACACTGCAACTCCAGGCGACCGCGGCCTGAAGAATGCACTTGGTTGTTTTTTTTAATTTACTGTGTTCACTAGAGATTCAGATCCCGAGAAGAATTTGTTTTTTCCTGTGGTCACTATAACAGACATTCTTGGCATGATAAATTCATATCGCCCAAGTTTGGCTAAATTCTTCATAGTCCTCAAATAACAACATCCATGAAACCATAGCCCAGAAAACACTGGGGTAAATTCTGTTTAGTGATCACTTAATACATTCTTGGTGTGATAAAATCAGAACGACTATAAAAGCATGTGCTTTGCTACATGCCTTTAGGGGGTAGTACTCATAACCAAGAAAGCATTGTCCAACCCTCTGGGGGCTTGGTATCATGTTTATTGTGGCAAAGCAATGTAGACTGTTGCAAGTTTGGAGACACCCTTTCTGGCGATATTGCTTTTCCTGCCTGCTTTCTTTCAATCGTTTGCTATTCTTTTTGCTCAACATTCTTATTGCATGCACCCAACAATACCATCCCACAAGAGTTCAACTGACCCTGTCTCACAATGTAGAAATAGGGAATAAAAGGCAACATGTGCTATGCATGTAAACATTCATGATGCAGTAGTATTGTGAATTCAAATCAGTCTCAAATCTGTAGGTATTGTCAATAGTCTGTCTGCTAAACAAGTAGGACTTGTAAAATCTGGAGAATGATATTTTTTACTTTGTGTTTGGCTGTGTAAAGACGAGTGCAATGTCATGAAGTCTTGAACGTAGGATTTGATCTTTCGCTGCGTTTCAATGTCTGTCGTGATGGGCCGCTGTAACTGATTGCAGCTCTGGACAGGATACTTTTTCGTTCGTAAAAGTGATATCATATACCAGCATGATCAATAAATTTCATAAAAGCGTATACTTGAACATGCTATTGTAATACTTGATAATAATTGACCAGTCCATGCGAGTATTGGATCTAGCTTAGATCATAACAACTATTGAAGCTTTTACCTGGGAGTTAAGTTTTTCACTTCAACACCACTCAACTGCAAACGTTGTGGGATATGAACACGAAAGTAGTAATAATGTCCAAGAGCTTCATTATTACAATTCATGTGATACCCTTTTATGTTAGTGGAAACCATCTGATATGTAAGCAGTTCCCTACCCCCCGTAGGCTTCCATTACGTTACTTCTCTGAATAGCAAACTCGGGTTTTGATACTTGCCTGCATGGCTGTGAATTTCAAAGCATCAGGCAAGATATTGAAGCTTTGTCAATCAAACATTTTATATTCCAGTAAGATTAAGTCGCCAAATGCTGTCTTTTCATTTTTGTGGCGAATTTAGAGAACTCTGGTCCAAATCAATCACTAATATAACCTCATTCCCAGAACCCCCAATTTAAAAAAAGAAAAAACCTAAAATTTTGGTATCTGAAAGAAGCTACTATATTTGTCATTTACCAGACCCTTTGAAACCTAAGGGCTATGTATCTTGTTTTGAAGTTAGGAACAAAAATGTTCCCCATTTTGGTTAACCATATTCATTTTACACCGCACTCTGTAGGCTCAGAAAATCACATTTTTAGCTCTCACATCAAAATGAATATTGGTTTGAACTCTTTACGATGGGTTTTGGGTGAAGGCCATTCTACTAGAGGACAGCTTCATATACTGAATTGGGGTCATCCCTCTTTAGCAATGACCATGATGACCAAAACACACCTGGTTGTTTAATAATGAACATCAGACTGAAGCATATCTATTAATTGTCACCAATATAATGTGGGAGTGCCCACTAACAATCTCTGAGTTCAGTCATGAATTGTGACCTGCCCCACGAAACCCGGATAAAGTCGGAAAATTTTCATTTTTAATAAGTGCAGATTTGAAAGGCTGAGAACCAGCTTAAAATGAGTATACTGTAGCATTGCTCGTTCTTTTTTGTCCATCAAAATCATATATGCCTTTAAATTCTTTTGTTTTTCTATAAATTTACGCAAGTTTTTGTCTCTTTCTCCCAATACTCTCTGGGGCGACTTTGTCCTGGTTTGGTGGGAGCAGGTCACAAAAATCTTTGAGTGACAAAGTTACATTGACCCCTCTAACTACTTGAAAATTTCAGAGCTGACAAGTGTTTAAAATAGAGCCCTGATAAGAACTAGCTCACGATGCTCAATAATACCGCAATATCACAAATAGGGATAAATCAAGTCCGTCAGTTGTCCATAACATTGTTTTTGATAAAAAAAAGTTAGGTGCTTGTTGCTGGTTAACCTTTAAAAGTTAACCTTACCAATGAAGAATATGATAATATTTGGTGAAATAATGATCTTCAGCAGTTTTGTTAACAATCAAAATAGTCGTTTTTTGCAATGTTTTAGGCCTGCATGAATCATTCAAAGCATACTGCACATGCAGCAAAAGCTGAATTTTGGCTCGGAAAAATGAAATTTTCTTTAACGTGTAGGGGCTTGTGCCCCTTGACCCCAACTCTCATCTCACTTTTGCTTAGCACCTCACCGGCAGTAGACTTCAAAACTTTTTAAAAAAGTCTTCAGTGGTATCTCTGCCTATGTGACCCCCACCATGCTTGTCACACACATGAGTTATAATCGTTCAAACTAACATAAACTAATCTCATGGTTTAAAATCAGACGCACACTCTATTCACAACAAGCAGGTGTTCATTTCACTAAACAATGTAGGCAATTTTTTTCCCCCTGCAGCCATTAACATCATAAGGTATTACTACTTTGTGAGAGATTGATGGTAAAACTCAGACAAAGCTACATCAAGGGTTTAGGGCAAAAAGGCTCCATCTGCATAGCTGCCACCTGTTAGATTTGGCAGGTATACACTTAATAGAACACAACTGCAAATGGCAGCTATTGCCGATGGGGCCTTCTTGCTAAACCCTCGTCATGCAGGTGTAAGTAACTTAAGTGCTAGATTTCCGATAGCCTCTTTATTTCCTACATGCAGGACAATCGTACATTCCTGTGGTTTGGCCCGTTGGGTTTAGCTCTGCGCAAGTCCTAACGGAACCGCTTTAATTAGTTTAAAAGGGGATGCGATTAAGTAGATGAAGTTTTCAGCGTGATAGAATGTCCTGCACCCCAAAACCCCATGTGTTAAAGGTGCCACAAGATATTTCACATAACAGGGTTCCCCAAAAATTGAAAGTACTGATTTTTGCAGGATGTAAAGCTTTCCATCAAAATTCCCGCATCTAAAGCATTAAGCTGAAGAACTAACTGTTCTTTGGTACAAAAATGTGAATTCCTAATTTTCGTATAGGACAAATACAAAATCAGTCTATTTTTTTTATATTGAATTCAAGCAAATCACATCGCCTTTTTTCTCCCTTTTAAGACATCTCTGTAGCCAAGTACAAGGAATAAATCTATGAGTGGTCTAATCTATATGAAATACTATTATGACACGCCAATCTTTGTGTCCTCAAACTTTGTTGCACCTTTAAGTTTCGCGCCAATATTCCATCTGTTTTGATTTCCGAACTAAAAAAACGTGATTTTGTAACCCATAGATTTGTTTAACATTAAATTGGTCAAAAACCAAAATAGGGCCATTTTCGCCATAACTTCCAAACCAAACTCATTTAGCCTAGATTTCACAGCGGTAAATGAGAAAAATAGCAGCTTTTAGATACCAAAATGTTGACCACTCGGTAAAATTGGGGTCCCTGGAGACGAGGCTATTGTGATCGGAACCATGGACCTTTAATAATCACATTTTCTCCCTGTTAAAGATATGGAAATGTGCAACAACCACCGAAATAGAAAGGAGGATGGCTATACCTGTATATCTGAGCATTGTTCACCACATGTTCATGCAATTTGAGGGGCAATTGGATTTTCATGAACACAATAAAATATAATGAATGTGCATCGAGCATAAAATGTCTTGATGGCTGCATGCCAGCTTTAACTACAATAATAACGACTGCTGATGCAAGCACATGGATTAGGCGAGCAAAACTCTGAATGCAATTTCTAAATTCTTTCTTGGTTTTCTCAAATGTACGCGCCAGGGCTTATTATATTCAATGAAACAAAATGAAACCGGCTCATTGCAACCTCTTGGATATACACGATTTAATTTCCGTTATCATAACATTTTTATACTATGACAGAAATACAGCGTGTAATCCAATGCGTACACTGAGCCTGTTTCGTTCAGTCGAATATCATAAGCCGCGCACCAGCCAGGTTCTTTATTTTTGTGACAGTACCCAATACGAGGCAATTGATTTGGTGGTGAAGTCTAGGCAGGCTTCTTTATTTTAGTTATTTGTGGCTCAGTTCATACAGATACTATTAATGCACATAACCAGTTCTCCAGGACAAAAATTGTTATTTTCATATTCTCTACATTTATTGAAAAAACAATTTCCTTCCTGAGTTTTTCATTATTTTGTTATCATTTATTTTTTATTGTTCTTGTTATTTGATTTGTTTCATCTATGCACAAAAAATACCCATTTCCTTACAGGAACAACATTTTTAAAAATTCTAATTTGTTTGAAAAAGGGACAAAATAATTCCAAAGAAACAAAGTGAACTATCAGACAAGACGATAGAATTTAGTTATGTTGAAAAAACAGGCTTCTCTTCAACTCACTCTTAACATTTCGTGCACCCTTCATCGTGAACTAACCGCGATCCACTTTCTCAGGAACTAGACTTTCTGTTGGGAGTAGTTACTGGACTTCCTGTTCGGAGTAGTTTTCTCCACCTCCTCTCGTGATTACTATTCCCAAGGAAAATAACTTCTCCCCATGCAAATTGATCTGCAAGGTCTAAGGTAGCCAACATGTAGCAGTAAAAATGTAAATTGCAAGGATGGAAGATGAAACAATTTATGTTAATCAATATTGAAGAATGTGTCTTTCAATATTTGCACTGAAATATAAAGATTCTTCAATAAAGGTTTTCTTATTACACATAGCAATTAAATTTATTCTGACCCTCAATTTCCATAGGCAAACTGTGGTTTATTTTAGTTTGTCCAGATCCAGAAATTTAATGCCAGAAATTGCTCTATTTCCTAATGACTATTGTGGCCGGTTATCTTTTGTAATACTTGTAATTTGGGGTAGATGTACATGTCAATGTAAACTCTGGCTTGTCAAACATAGAGGATGCTCCTTTTCCCACAGTCTAATGAAATACCCCTTTTAGTCTGTTAGGTAATAAAGTAAGAAAAAAAAATGCTTGTAAAAATATGATATATGAATGATTTTTTTTTAAAATTTTCTTGAAACAAATTTCATCTGCCAGTATGCTGGAGGTGATATCCCAATAAGCGCATAAGGTGTCACGCCTAAATGAATACTTTGGTTCCTTTTTTATTAATAGTAGGGTAGGACCTTCATCTCGTTCATAGTTCAAACGAAATGTGCATTGAGGGGCATATCAAGAGATAAACCTTCCAGCCCCTAGTGCAAAGGGTCCCAGGTTCAAATCCCCCTTGTTGGGATTTACAGATACTCATTCTTGGTTCTCGAACCAGGGGGTACGAATTTCCGTAGCAGAGTGCGAGAATCAGTTGTGATTCGTCAAAAATGAATTTTTTTCGGGAATAATCTAATCGCTACTGTGTTAAATTCACACGTTTTACGAGATCAACATTGTTTCCGCAATCATTTACGAGAACATTGCGAGATCGATTCTCAGATTCCGCCGAAATTCTAGCCCTGCGAACCATGAAAGAATCTTTTCCTTTGGAAGGCCACTAAGCTGTTGTTCTCCCTTGTACAAGGAGGCAATCTTTGTACATTATTTATCTAATCTTGATTTAAGACCAGGGTGAAAAATGCCCCGATTGTCCTTGCATGTTCTAGTTAATGCATTTGTGGTCTAGTCACTGTTTGGATGTTGCAGAAATAGGCACTGATAGCTGTTGTCTCAAAGTTGCTGGCTACATCATAGAGCAATATAGGTAAATGCTATTTATTTATATTTATTTATTTACATTTGACCTTTTTTCCATTAAGACTGATGAAAATGTCATTGGTTTTTCTTGTGCTTTTTGTCATCACCTTTTTCTGGCCTACTAATCGCTTTGTAATTTCAGTCTGTGTGAGCCCATAAGTGTATTAAGATAGGTCCACAACTTAGTAGAAAATTTAAACTGACTGAATGCGGTGACCCTACATGCATTTTCGCCTGAGAGGAACAGCTGAAACTACTATGCAGCTTTAAAATGTCAACCCCTCTGCCTCTTGTAATCCCACCCTCAGATAAAATTTCAGACATTTATTCATGTAAACCATTCCGAAAGGGACTTGTTTAATCCCAAGTGATCATGCCCCAAAGCCTTTTTTTTTTCTAGCCATTCAAGATGGGTGCATACTTCATATGATCTGAATGTAAGAAACTCGCCAAAATTAATCATCTGTCCACCTGATCTCTGCCAAGGGATTGAGTATATCCCATCTCTGCCAAGGGATTTCACTGGGGTATTGAGTATATCCCCATCTATGCCAAGGGATTTTCCACAGGGCATTAAATGGGGTGATAAGATAGTCAAAGTTAAGTTTTTTTTTTTAAATTTCAAATATGTACCAAAACACTCTTATTAGCTGTGCGAAATGTAAAATGTATCTCATATTGTTAACATGGCAGTTAAAGATTAGTGTAAAAGTGGCTATTGGATTAAGTGCAGTGACAGCTTCCTACAGAATGCACCTAGTAATGTATTGCTTGTGTGATTGCTGTGCGTAATGTATTGCTCTGGGATTGTCTGTGTGTAACATGCTTCCCCTGGCAAAAGGTTTGAAACACAAGTTAAAAGGAATTTTGTGGGTGTGGATTGGTTACAATTTTCCAGGCAAAATCTGGGTAGTGGCTAATTCTCAACAGCAGCATTACAGTTTTAATCTACCTTCTCCTTCAAGCACATTTACTTTAAATCCTAATTCAAGGTAAGTATAACATGGTCAATGGCTTTCAAATCGCTTGAAAAGCATGGCTAGGAGGGGCACGGTGATGTCAATGTGTTAAACTACACCAAATGATATTTTTTTGCTGGTGTTTGCTTTAAAATTGTACAAAACTCACATTTCAGAATTTTAAACAAATCTTCTTGGATGTTGTTTTCGGTTACTCATGCTCGTGCGTTTCCAAAAAAGATAACTTCTGCAAATGCAGGAGTACGCGATGGGGGTTTTAAATATGCCAAGAATGAAAGGAGTTTAGGTCCGCACTATGGTATCAAATTAGTTAAGATTGTGACTGTTCATTGATATACAGAGCAAAATGAACTTAATCATTTCAGCAAATGACCCCGAGTCCTGTTTGGGATCACTTTCAGAACCCCTGGAACGAGCATGGGTATACCCAACAAACCCCTGACAACTCTCCCCGTGTTTCAAATAAGAAATGACAATAAGTGCATTTTATTGTGTCTAAATAATTTGCTTGACACAGAATTCCTTTAGTAGCTTTTAAGATATCTTAAGTATTTCACAGGCTATCTCAAGAACAACTGATTCTTGGCTAGGAATGTTTAAACTCAACTCTATTTTTATATAAACTGATTTCAAATATATGATAAAAGTTATAAAATTGTTTATTAGTTGACAATCTTGTGAGGAAAAACTGGTTTTGTCTCTGTCATGTGTGTCTAATTGTTTTAATATTCCTTAACATTCATAGGCAGAGCTGTTTGAAAGCCTCATTTATTTGTGCCAAAAGCAGAATAAAAAAAATATCAATGGCGAAACAGTTTTGAGAGCTGATGTGGATTATTTATTCCAGTAACTGCATTCTGTGTAAATTGTACAAAATTGCATTGCTATCAATATTATTTTTCTTAAAAATCTAGTTATACCCAACTCTCTATAGAAAACGGGTGTAAAGAGGATGTTATAACACACAAATCATGACCTTTGTAGGCCTATATGGCAAGATTCCTGCAATGGATTTTTAAAATTTTTGACAGGGGTAATAGTTCTTGCATATCCCTATCCCTACTTAACATAAGTTGTCAAAATTGTGTGCGACTGCTTAAAATTGGATTAAAAATTAGAGGCAATTTGCATGGGGTCAAACAGCCATGTAGGGAGATGAAAGAAATGAGACATTTTTAGAGGAAAATTTAGCAAATTTGATTTTTAAATAAATATTTGTTTAAGTAAATATTTGTATTGCCATAATTTGTCACTCATGGGGCCTGGAATCTCCAGTATCAGATCTGTGAACAGCAGAGGTCAGAAAAATATATGTAAACTAAGCCAGTTTTGATATCAGTAAATCCGATAAGCCCATGGGCATCAAGAATACTTTACGTAAATCGCATAGTGCAAAAATAATAACCACTTGACATTTGTGCCCTCAAAAAAAAAACAAAGATAAGGAACATGATTTGCCATTCAGATTACAGTAACTATAAAGTTTCACAGCACAGTTTAAAGATGGCTAATTACTTCAGATGATGCAACGTAACCAACTTCCAGCACAGTTAGTTTGTGAATGGCTGAAATTGTTACTTCAAATTATGCAATGTAACAAAGTTAAACAACAGTAAATTTGAGGTAGGCTGAAATCATCATTTCAAATAATGAAATATAACTAAGTTTCACAGCCCAGTATGAGAATAGCTGAAATCATTCTTAAATTATACAAAGTTTCTCAATGAAGTAGGTTCCAGAATGGCTGAAGATATTACTTGAAATAGAGCAATGTAACTCAAGTTTCACAATACAGCAGGATAGGCTGAATCATTATGTTGAATACTACAATGAGACCAAGAATGAAATTTGTTATTCTTCAAGCTTCAACCTCTGTACAGTTGGTTATCAATTACTTTTACAGTTGATAACATATCATGCAGTTTATTCCCACTAGGTCCAATCCCACTTGGTCCATTTCCCACTTGGTCCCAAATCCCATTTGTCCCAATTCCTGTTTAGTCCATTTTCCATTTTATTTAATCCCAATTTGCTCAAAAAGGGAATTAATAAAATACCAATGGACAAATGAGATTTTGATGAAATAGGAATGGACCAAATGGGAATGAAACCAAATGGTGAAACAAAACAAAAATGGCCCAAATGGGAAAGGTAACAAGTGGGGGAAATGGCCAAATGGAAATGGGCCCAAAGGCGGGAAAAAGACCAAATGTAAAATGGACCCCAATGGGAAATGGATCAAGGGGAAAATGAACAAATGGAAGGACCAAGTGGGAAATGGGCAAAAGGGGAAGGAAATTGAACAAAGGGAAATGGACAATGGAAAGGCACCAGATGGGAAATGCACCAATGAGAAATGGGCTAAGGGGAAATGAACCAAATGGGAAATGGGCCCAAAGGGGATAATGAACCAAATGGGAAAGGGGCACAAATGGGAAATGGGCCAAATGGGAAAATGGGCCCACAAATGGGAAATGGGCCAAATGGGAAATGGAACCAAAGAGAAAGAGACCAAATTGGAAATGGGCCAAATTAAAAATTGGTCCATTATGACTTTGTTATCTGGTGGTTTTTTTAATTATTATTATTTTTTGTCGTAATATTGTAAAATTTGTACCTTTCTGAAGATGGTTACTTGTTTTATGGAGGTACAGTATTTATCCAGTGGGTATATCATGGATGATGTACCAAAACCCTGTACGAGATTTAGTGTGTTTAGCACTGATATAATGTGGTCAGATTCAGATGGAATATACAGTCAGTAATTTTCCAAAGGGTGAGTTACATATTGCTTAAGACACATTGTTAGGATTAGGATTGTCACAAAATGGCATTATATGGATTTGAGTAATCCTTTGAGAAAATGATACCATCATTTGAGCACACAGAAATTGAAAAAGAAAATCTTTGCATTTGTAAACATGCAATGTGATTGTATCTTCAGGGCACGATTCCAAAGCGTGCCAATTTTTTAACGTTAATTCTGCACTGCGTCATAGACAGCCACATTCATATTTACATTTTATTTTTTAGTTTCTAGGATCATTGTCTGAATTGTTACATAAATGTTTTAGAAAGTTGTTCCGAGGTCTGTGTGTAGTACCAACCAGCGCATTTAGGAGTTTTCACAGAATCAATCTGTACCTTGCGTCGGTTTTGTTCAATTTCTCGATACTTTGATTCCTTTCAGGAATTAACTTTAGGAATTCAAGACAAATTATTAAACATCACATTCGGATTTAGTGACAGCATTCGATTAGGAACTGATAGCTCATGTCAAATTCTTGACCATACTGTAAAGTAACATTTTTTTCATGTGCAATGAAAACTATGTATCTCCATATGTGACAATGACATTTTTACTTCCTATAGGGTTTCACTGAATGTAACATTTTAAAAACTTTCATGGTGCAAAACAGGTTGAAATTCAGAATAGCACTTGTAAAATAACATTTTTGGCATTTGCCTGAAAATTTATGTATTTCCTATGTGACAAGTATCCGCTTAAAATGGTCGATGGTCAGAAAATTTTAGCTTCCAATAGTTTCAAAGAATTACACATTTAAAAAACAAATCTTTCATGGTGCAAAACCAGGTTCAAATGCAGAAATTCTTACTGCAAATATTTTGCCTGTGGCCCTTCCGTGCAACCTACTGAGGCATAAAAAAAAATGAACATTATTTAATACATTTTTTTTGTACCTTAGAAAGAAAAATGTTCATTGTAAACATTTTGACTGAAATACAATTGAACGAACAACTGCAGAACTTGAAATGCGCGAAATATACTTGCATGCGAGCATTAAAGCGCGTCCTTGGATTGAGAATCTTAACGCATATAGGTCAGGGCAGGCGTGAGTGGACAGTACTGGTTAAGATGTTGGTTATCATTGTTTGACATTCATCCTCCTGGTATTACATTTTCCTTCAGTTTTGGTCATCCTCCTTTGTTACCGGTGGGAGATGACTTTCAATACTAGAGTAACAATCTACTGCTTTATTTATAAACATTGTTTTTGCTGATGATCTTTTTTGTTTTCTGAAAGGGTTGGCAGAATGGGTTTTTGTGCCATATCGAAGTATATTTGTTTCCTCTCCTAAAAATGTTGTGGTACTTTTTAGAAAGTGTTTTGCAGGTCATAAGAAAATTTATGAGGAATAACCTTTGCACATTCTGTGAGCATGTTTAGGTTAACATTTTGGGTATCTTGCTGCAAATTGTTCTTGTTAGCTGTGGCCCTTCCCGCACTACTCTCCTTGTGCATTAAAAAAAATAAAACAAAATAACGAGCAATCTGTTTTATACAACGTTTGTGCCACTTCGCAGAAAAATCATTTAAAACAAACATTAAAAAAAGTGAAAAAAATAAAAAACTTAAAAAAAACAAATTGAACGAACACTTCAAAACTTAAAATGCGTAAATAGACTTTGCCATGCGAGGCATTGACAGCGTGTCCTTGGACTGAGAATCTTCGCAATATGTCAGGGCCAGGAGTGAGTTACAGTAAACGATGTTAAGATGGTTGTTATCACTGGGTTTGCATTCCATCCTCGCATGGGGTAATTACATTTCACTGTCCCCCATTTTTTTGGTCATCATTACCCTTTGTTAACCGGTTGAGATGACTCAATACTACAGTAACAAATCTAACTGCTTTTAGTTATAACCTTACTAATTATTTTTTTTTTTCTTGAAAGGTTTGTGTGATGTTTTTGTCTGTCAAAGTAGATTTGTTCACATTTCTCTTTCTTAAAAATAAATGTACATTTTTAGAAAGTGTTTTGCAGGTCTTATAAGCATGGCTCGAAAAAGTGAGGAATTTGAGGAAAGTTGGCATTTGGAGGGAAACTTGGCCATTTGGAGGATTTATACTAGATATATGGGAAATCTGTGAGAATTGCGACTATCTTCCCGGGAATTTTCTTTTTTTTTTCAACCCTTGCTTGTAAGGATGTCTGGTATGGTTTGAAATGTTTTATTTGATACAATGTAACAAACACCTGGTCACTTTAGAATTGATAATGTAATGGTAGATCATAATGACTTCTGGTGCTCTATATTTTACATCCAGATTCTGCATGTTAATTGAATCTAATGAGCTAATTGTGCATGTGAGCAAAATAATCTGTTGGAGGCGGTTTAATTATGGCCGTCTAATTCCTGTCAGTTATGTTCCAAAATTGTTGGCCCATGCTTTTGTCCTGCTCTCTTAAACATTAGTCATGGTGTTTTTCTCATAGGCAGCCGGCAGGCCATTGTGGCCCACCAACCATTGATTTGTGGCCCTCAACTTGCTCAAAAGTGGTAACATAAGAAATTCAGGTGCATTTGCCCTCAGTAATGGAACTTTCAAATGTGGGTTCAGCATTTCCGTCCCTTCATCTAAATAATTGAGACCCCTGCATTAGATAAAGTTATACTCCTTTTACTCGATCTAGTCACAAGAATTGATCTTCATTGGCCTAACAATTTGCTTGCCCCGGACCTTTGGTCCCTTGAATGCCTTGGTCAGTGTTCACATTTGAAATAAAAGTGGGTTGGTCACATTTCAATTCCCCTACAGATGAGCACTTTTTTGTGTGCTACCTGTCTGTTTATTTCCTTAATGTCCCTAAGTACATCTATCTAGTTCACATATCTGTTCAAGTTTATATGCATTTTGAAGTCTTAGGTTGTACAACCAACCCAACAGACATAGTGGCCATGAGCATAGTGGACGGTGCACACCGACTTAAAGTTTTGACTTTAGTTGGCCTTGTCATTTGAAGGTTGTGTACTACAGGGCACTGCACTAGGAAAAAGCAAGAGTCGGGTGAACCCTGTTTGCAGTTGCATTCAATCTCTATGTTCCCTGTAACTATCTTAAGCTATTGCCACTTCAAAATAAATGTGCCTTTGGTCGAAAGATGGCTTCTGTTGGGAATTGGGCATCCCTGACCTGTAAGGAAATGGACTTGTAAAGCTTCTTTTCAGAATACAACTGCTAAATTGATGCTTTAGAAATAGTGGCAGTCACCTGTCCTGTCCAGAGGATAGTGATATCTTAAGCTTTTATCTAAAGGAGCTTCTAGGAAATCGGGAAGTGTTGCTGTCACGATTGATGAGTTTTCATTCCAACAGAGGATTGTGTATCTAATCGCAACATCGCAGGAATTGCAAGGTATTGTGAATGTTTTCTGTTCTGGCCAAAAATCCTTTGCACACACTCTCTCTATTCGCTTTTGTCTTTCAAATCGATATTGTATTATAGATGATTGCAATTTCATCACGCCTTTAAGGTATATATTGCATATATAGTTGCAACAATTAACCTTGTTACATATGTGCTGTCAGTCCTTGGGCAATCCTCCCCTTCATTGGTTTAAATATCAGATAAGATGGTGGCGAAAGAGGGCTTTATATCCCTTAATTTGATGCAACACACACTCATACACACAGGTGCACCCATATTGGATTTTGTCCTAATTGAGAAATGCCATATAATTCCAGGTGTCTATCTCCGAGATTTGACCCTTCTTAAGTTTCAGGAATGAACATGATTTTGTCAAACCAGGATTTCTAAAATCTGTTTTGTCGTGTCTGTTGCACTTCTTTGAAAAAAATATGAAACAAAAGTAGTGATGAGTGGTCCTTGTTGGAGGGTACGTAGAGTATAAGGCACTTTTTTGTTACAAGGCGAGGCCAGCTAATAAAAAAATATTTCCGAAATGAATTGAACAATCATTGCTATTCCTTACTGAATACAAAGCTCTGGGGAAAGATTCCATATGTACCCCCTTTTAAACTTTTAACTCATAAACAAATTATTTTATTAATGGCCTTACACTAACCATAAGGCCCTTACGCCTAAGGGCGAAAATCAAAAAGAATTTGTGTTACAATTAGACTTTGAAAGGGGGTACATATGAACCTTGCCAAAGCGTAATTGTTTATGAATACACATAAGTTCCCATTTTGCTACTAACTAAATGTCAATTGAAATGTTTTCCTCCTCCGCGGGAATTGCTATAATAATCTATTTCAGCAAGAATTGCATGTCACCCTCATAGCTGTTTGATTACGTAGTCATCGTCTCTTTTATTCGAGAAATTTTAAGCAGTAGTGGAGACTACCACATTCACTACAGTTAGCCATAGTTAATCATAAAAAAAACAAAGGCTTTCATGGTTTACCATGGTCAACTACATAGTTTGAAAAACATGGATGTCCCCTGGTACCTGTTAACATTTGCCCACAGATAATAGGGAGATGCCAACCCTGGTTCTACCCTATCCTTTTCAACAGATTGTGCTTTTAATGATTAATATTTGCTGCATGGACGCATTTTGTCATTTTTCATCCTTTACCTTTGGGTTGTCCTCCTATAGATTGTCATCCCCCAAATGGGTAGTATACCTTGGCGCCTGTCCTTATTTTTGTGGGCAACCTGGTTTGTGAGGTGCTCTAAGAAATAAACACAAACAAAGACTCAACAGAGGTTTAAGAGAGCAATTTACACGTCATAACCCTGTCATTGATATTCAATTTCACCAGGAATTCTTCCCTATAGAGGTCAGTCCCCAAATTGTATTCACCTTCTGATGGACTTATTTGTGGCATCAGTTGCGTAACAGGCGGGGCAGGTTGCCCCCCTGGCGACTTGGCCGGGAAAAAGAATTGCAAAAATCATGCTAATCCAGCCGGTTTTTTAGCCTCTGAACCGGAAAACTTGGGCCTTTTGACCCCTGAGAGGGAAAATTTCCAAGACTGGCATATTTGCCCCCTCGGAGCGGGCAGGCCCGTTACGCCCATGTGTGGGCATCTGGTTTGTGCAGGCCTCTCAGAAAATAAAGCACACCAGAAATCCAGAGGTTAAAGGCTGACTCAGAGATTTCCCGATGAGGCGCACTCCATTTCAACAACTCATGTTTTTTTACTATACTAATGCTTGGCCATATAATAATCACTGTGTGAAATAGCTTAAGCTCAAATCGAAGTCCTTCATATAGACACATGCGCATGAGCATAGTGGACGTGCACACAGACTTAAAGTTTGACTTTAAGTTGGCCTTGGCATTTGAAGGTTGTGTACTACAGGGCACTGCACTAGGAAAAAGCAAGAGTCGGGTAAACCCTGTTTGCAGTTGCATTCAATCTCTATGTTCCCTGTAACTAATCTGTAAGCTATTGCCATTCAAAATAAAATGTAGCCTTTTGGATCGAAAGATGGCTTTCTGTTGGGAATTGGGCAGTCCTGACATGTAGGAAATGGACTTGAAAAGCTTCTTTTCAAGGAATACAAATGGCTAAATTGATTCTCTAGAAAAGAGTGTGAGTCACCTGTCCTGTCCAGAGGATAGTGATATCTTAAGCTTTTATCTAAAGGATGCTTTAGAAATAGGAAGCGTTGCATGTTCACGATTGATGATTACATTCCAACAGAGGATGTGTATCTAATCGCATTACCTCGCAGGAATTGCAAGTTATTTGTAGAATCTTATTTGTTCTTGCCAAATCCTTTCGCACGCACTCTCTCTATTCTCTTTTGTCTTTCAAATCGATATTTTATAGATGAGTGCAATTTCATCATGCCTTTAAGGTATATATTGCATATATATTTGGCAACAAATTAACCGTGGTATATGTGCTGTCAGTCTTAAGCAAATATCCCTCTTCATTGTTGAAATAATCAGATAAGATGGTGTGGAAGGGGCTTTATGCCCTAATTTGATGCATACACACACTCACTCACACACATATGCACCCATATTGGATTTTTCCTAATTGGAGAAATGCCATTATAAATCCAGGTGTCTATCTCCGAGATTTGACCCTTCTTAAGTTTCGGAAAATGATACAGATGTGTCAAACAAGGATTTCTGAGAATCCGATTCTCTGTGTTGTGCACTTCTTTGAAAAAAAAAAACGAAACAAGAAGTAAGTGGATGGTTGTCCTTGGTGGAAAAGGTGGAGAAGTAAATAAGGCACGTTTTGTTACAGAGTGAGTCCAGCTAATAAAAATATTCAAAATGAATTCCCATACACAACCATTGCTAGTACTTACTTGTAAACAAGCTGGGAAAGAGTTTCATATGTACCCCTTTAAAATTCTACCAGAGACAAATTCTTTTAATTATGACCTTACACTAACAAACCCCCTTTCCCTAAGGCCAACACTAACAAACCCCCTTGGTTACTATGGTTAACATTTGCCCGGGAGTAATAGGAAGATTAAATCCTGGTTCTAGCCCTATCCAGTTTAAACAGATGCCTTTTATGAGGAATATTTACACTGGAATACTATTTTTTCATGCCTTTACCTTTTACCTTTGGGATGTCTCCCTATAGATGTCGACCCCAAATGGGTATTCACCTTGTACCTGCACTTATTTGTGACAACCTGGTTTGTGAGGCACTTTAGAAAGAAAATAACACAAAACCAAGGAATCAGAGGTTAACAAAAGCTGATTTACACTTTATACCTGTCATTGATATTCAACTCACTAAGGAATTTTTCCTATAAATATCAGCCCCAATGTGTATTAACCTTGTGCTTGGACCGATTTGTGGCATCCCAGTTTGTGAGGCACTTTAAGAAAATAAAGCAAAACAAAAAAACCACAGTGGTTAAGAGTGCCAATTTACACTTCATACCTGTCATTGATATTCAACTCACCAAGGAATTTTCCCTGGAGATGTCAGCCCCAAATGTGTATTCACCTTGTGCTTGGACTTATTTGTGACAACCTGGTTTGTGAGGTGCTTTAACAAAATAAAGCAAAAACAAAGAAATCACAGAGGTTAAGAGAGCAGATTTACACTTCATTGTGTATTCACCTTGTGCCTGGACCGGTGTGTGGCAACCTGGTTTGTGAGGTGCTTTAACAAAATAAAGCAAAAACAAAGAAATCGCAGAGATTAAGAGAGCAGATTTACACTTCATACATGTCATTGATATTCAACTCGCCCAGGAATTCTTCCTATAGATATCAGCCCCAAATGTGTATTTACCTTGTGTCTGGACTGGTGTGTGGCAACCCGGTTTGTGAGGCACTTAACAAATAAAGCAAAAACAAAGAAATCACAGAGGTTAAGAGAGCAGATTTACACTTTATACCTGTCATTGATGTTCAACTCAACAAGGAATTTTTCCTTCAGTTAAAGAGGCACAGGCTAATTTTCAACAAAATATAAAATGCCTTCACTTTGCTATCAAATGATATTGACTAAGACCGAGGATGAAAACCGATAACATTCAATTCTCATAGCTGTTCTATTTTTATTTTATTTTATAGGGAATGGCATCAGAATTAAACATGTATGAGTCGCAGGTCCAGGAATACAAGTATGAGATAGAGCGACTGGCCAGGGAGCTACAAGATGTCAAGAAGAAATATTACACCCAGAAGCGTAAAGAACAACAGGCAAGGTGAGTACACAAAGCTTGATGTTGGGTAGACATTATTTGCTCAATGTCCATACCCAGCAGGGGTTCACACCTAGCATGAAAACATTGGACTGTTTTCATATGGTCAAAAATGCATACGTGGTTGTAATGAACAGCTGAAGTTTGAACCCTAGTTTAAAAAATTGTACAGGGATGTTAGTTGTAGACTTCGAAATAGAGACTCCCTCTGCATCCACTTTTGGGTGAACTTCTTAACATCACTATTTTTTTTTAAATATCATTTTTCCACACATATCTGTAGCCAACAAGCTGAAAGTGCACCCCGGAAAGAAGGAATATCCCCAGGCTTTTACAGGTTCATTTCATAGGTGGATAGACCTACTTGCTCTTTTCAACAACTCTTGAAGTTGACAAAAACACTTGTGATTTCTATTAAGTAGATAAGCTGGCATTTATCACGAAAACTGAGTCATGCTGAATGGATCCAGGGATACAAAGTATATAAGCTGGATTAGATTTGGAGGTAAATTACAGACGAAGCAAACTCATGCATAAAATATGCACTTCCCCTTGGTTTGATCAGTCAAGGCTGCTGGCTTTCAACTTAATACAGATAGGCTGTTTTTGAAGAATTCAACATTATTTCAAGGATCAAATTAAGAGCAAAGAAAGATTAACAACAAAATACTCATCAATTACTATAAATAATAAATATAAATAATAGGATGTATGCCATCTTGATCACAAATTAAGTAGATCGAATTCTTAACCAACTCAATTGAATATTGAAGCTTTTGGAAAAGCTGATTATATTGTGGATTAGCAATAAGACGTTAAAGAAGAAGACTCATATGGGAAAATTGTTCAAGGCAAATTAAATATTTAACTATAACCATCACTTTCACATTATTGGAAACAATTTGAATGCTTAAATTTAGTACAAATTCCAGGAAAAAGGAAATTTATCT